>JAVTVY010009028.1:0-48180 GCA_036873755.1 Hanleya hanleyi
TGGATAAATATACTGAGTCCTCCAACAGTGCAGAAGTGAAGGAGGAGGACATTAGATCTCTCATTGTTTCCCCAAGTCGGCACTGAACTCATTAAAACTGTTAGTCGTAACATGAAGATTACAGAGTGTGTCGTATAAGGACTAATTGTATGTTCATGTCTTCGCGCCTTTCCTATCGACATTTGCGTAGAACATGTTATTTTCGTCATCACACGTCTTTCAACTGTTTTTTGTATCTGTTTTTTTTATTATCTACTTATACCATTTCAACCGCTTTAATTCAACAAGTTTCCTACTCTACTGGATTATACAATAACAGCCTTAGTATAAAGAACCAGATTTCCTGTATTGTATAAATGTGCTCACACTGACGATTGTATGTTACTGCATGACCCTTAACTTCTAACACCCTTCCTCTGCCTTCAGACAGTGTTGAAACCCTGCATGTGTTTTCATGTACAGATTTATCTTAAGTTTACACAGGTAATTTACGTATGAAAGCATGTCACTTGATTGTGCGTATCAATCCCACTCATGATCCTGTATGTTCAGTTCCAAACTTATGCATGCCCCCCCCCCCACCAACATTTTCTGGCTAGTAATAGGCTCCAGGAATCTTCTAGGGGTACCTTACTGCGAGGCTGATGCTCAAACGAATGTTTAGTTTCCAAACCTATGCTTCAGGCAAAATGTGACTCAGTTTTTTTAATTCACTTTTAACTGCCACAGGTTTTTAAACCTACAGAAATGTATAGCATTGTAATGTAACTGAGTAAAACCCAACAGATGTGTGTACTTTATATTCTGGCTTGACATACGATGTTATGGTCAGCCCATTCTACTCTAGGACTCTAATTAATATATAAATTTGTTAAATGCCGCTTGCCGGTGTTTGCTTCGCAAGCGTCATCAAAACTTTTTTTTTTGATTTTTTCCTTTGTATATCAGATTTCCTGCAAATCACTTGTTGTGTCAATTGCTAAGGTGTGTATTTAACACCACGCCGCTCTGACTATTCACCAGCATACAACTACCTAAACAAAGTACAAACAATTAACCTATGTTTTTGTTTTCTAACCGGGAGCCCTCCGTTCAAATGCCACGGAGGTTTCGAGTTATTGTAATGTTCTTGTTGTATATGTATATAGGTGTTTTTCTTCTACGTCTTTGTTTTGTATATATGTTTATCTTTGAGAAATGGGTGTATTTTATTACCTTATCTTGCATTGTGAAACTGGATATATTCATTAATTTAAACCTAAAAATCCCCAATGGATGGCTGTGATGAATGTAGTGAAGATTTTCCATTACCTGGCCCAACATGGTTCCCACCGTTCTCCAATGAAAACATTCTTCCGGTAGAATTTGAACTGAACTCCGTCACTCATTGCGAAATAGACCTTTCGTTTCTAAGCAACAAATGTTTCAATCCAATCGAATTAAATGATTTAGATCATTGTAAAACGCATACAGATGACAATGAATATGAAATTTCTCACTGGCAGAATATTAACTCCCATCAGTCCAACTATTTTACTGAAACATCTTTTGCAGAAGAGCCAGAAGTAAACAACGCAAATAACAGTGGATCTTTATCGTGTTTACACCTAAATGCTAGGAGTCTAAGAAAACATTTTTCTGAAATTACTGGATTCATTCAGAATCTGAATCACCAATTTTCTATCCTGGGATTTTCTGAAAGCTGGCTGGATCCTGTGACTGAACGTCTCTTCGATATACCTGGATATAAACCTTTCCCTTCCTCACGAACTAAAAGAAAGGGTGGCGGCCTCATTCTATATGTTAAGGATATCATTCAATCTTGCAAAGTTCGTGATGACCTGTCATCCTGTGATGACAATGGCGAATTTGAATCACTGTTTCTCGAAATTGATTTTGATAATACCAAATATATTATTGGTATATTTTATCGACCGCCTGGCAAGAGCTTGAACATTTTCAACCACCATTTAGCTGACATCCTGAAAACATCTGACATTGAAAAGCATAAGTGCATCCTGATGGGAGATTTTAATATCGACCTCTTCAAAACTGATGTTCATACACCATCAAAAGACTTCCTTGACCTTCTGAAATCCTACTATTTCTTCCCCAAAATAACTAAACCTACCAGAATTAAGTCACACACAGCAACATTAATAGATAACATATTCATAAACTTTCACGAAGATAACTTACTATCTGGGATATTTTTAACCGACATCACTGATCACTTTCCCATTTTTCACATACTAAAATCTTCTCCCATCTGCACACCCTCCAAAAAAACTATATCCTACCGCCGAGTCACTCCTGAACTTAAAGATACTTTTAGACCGGTAATAAATGACACCGCTTGGGACAATGTTATCCAAGAAAGCAATGTTGTCAGTGCTCTAGATAATTTCCTCACAAAGTTTGACTCCATATATAACGAGTGTTTTCCGTATGCAACTTTTGAAGTCTCTTCTAAGCGGATTATCAAACCTTGGATCACTTATGGGATTCTTACTTCCATCCATGAAAAAAACAGACTCTATCGCGAATATCTCGCTTCTCGGGACGAAACCTCACATAAAGAGTACAGAACTTATAGGAATAAACTGATCCACAGTATCCGCCTGGCCAAAAAAAATTACTTCGAACAAAAGTTCAATGAATCCAACCAGGATATAAAAAGTACATGGAAAACTCTCAGCCAGCTAATGAATCGTAAGAAAGACACATCCATATCTAAATCGTTTATTGTCGATGGGAATGAAATCACAGATAGTCAAAGCGTAGTAGATAAATTTAATGAGTATTTCAGCACCGTGGCTTCCACCCTGAACTCTAATATCCCTACAGTCCCTCCAAGCTTCTGTGAATTTCTCGGTCCCTCTGCTCCCGAAAATTTTGAATTTACCCCAACAACTTCCATTGGTGTTCAGAACATCATTATGACTTCGAAGTCGGCCTCACCGGGTTTGGACAGTATTTCTATGTCTCTCGTCAAACTCGTCGCCAAATCTGTCTCTGCTCCACTTGCACACATTACGAACTTGTCTTTTAGATCGGGTATTGTCCCAGATTCTCTTAAATCAGCCAAAGTGACTCCAATATTCAAATCGGGTGAAACAAACCTTTTTTCCAATTATAGACCAATATCTGTATTACCAGCTCTAAGTAAAATTATTGAGAAACTCGCAATAAATAGGATGACAGATTTCTTAGAGAAAAACAATATTATATCTGACACTCAGTATGGATTTAGATCTAATCATTCAACCTCTCACGCGGCGATTTCTCTGTATGATATATTGGTCACTGCCAAGGAATCTAGAGAATATAGTACAGTTACTTTCTTGGATCTTTCCAAGGCTTTCGACACTGTCAATCACGACATACTGCTCACTAAGCTACACCATTATGGTTTTCGCGACACAGCAAATAAGTGGTTCAGAAGCTATTTATCTAACAATGTGTCTACTATAACAGTATGCTTTCTTGTTCCATGAATATCACTTGTGGAGTACCCCAAGGATCTATCCTTGGACCACTTCTATTTTTACTATATATTAATGACATTAATAATGCCACTGAGTTACTTAAGGTCATTCTTTTTGCCGATGACACCAGTGTTGTTTATACTTCTAAACACCTCGACAGTGCTGTCACTGTTATGTCACAGGAATTGGAAAAACTATATATTTGGTTTTGTGCCAATCTACTATCACTAAACGTAAAGAAAACCAAATTCATGATAATAAATCCCACCAAGCAGCGCCTGCGGCACGTGCCACAGCTATTTATATCCGGTGAAGAGATTGAATTAGTAAATAGTTTCAAATTCCTCGGAGTTTTCTTTAACAATAAACTAAACTGGACAAACCATATTGACTACATTTGCAAGAAGGTGGCAAGAAACACTGGGGTTATTAACTTTATCAAAAACTCAGTAAATAAGAAAACACTACATATCTTATATTATTCGATGATATACCCATACCTATCCTACTGTAACATCCTCTGGGGAAACACATATATGACTCATCTGAAACCGTTAATATTGCTCCAGAAGCGTGTCCTCAGAGTTATTACTCTATCGCAGAAACGCGAGCATACTCAACCACTATTCACTCATCTAAAAATCACCCCTCTGCCCGATCTGAATTTATATTCCTGTTTAAACCTGGTTCAAAAGTTTTTGTATCACCCTGAAACAATGCCGGTTCTTTTCCGTAACTATTTTACAAAACTGTCTGAAGTACACCGCTATCCCACAAGGAACCAAGAAGTGAATTTATATAGACCTTTCTATTCCTCTAATCTTTCGTGTTATACAATTGGAGTCACGGGGCCACGGGAATGGAACAAGTTACCCTCAGTTCTCAAAACCATAAAATCTTCATCACTATTCAGGTCTAAGCTTAAATCTTATTTACTCGAAGTTTTACCCGTTTCTCGTTGATAATTTCTAGATTGTATGCCCAAAGTTTTAAAGTTTTTTTTTATTCACCGTTCGCATTCTCCCTATATTCAGATACTTATACTTATATTCCTAACTGGGATAGAACAAGCCCCCTGGGGCTTTATTCCCGCCATTATTTTGTCAACCTACATGTTATTATACCCATATATTATTGGTGAATAAAATTCATTCATTCATTCACAATAACACACACACACACACTACAACGTCTTTTTACAGATAGGCCTAAGTATTATTCCTCATAGTTTTGTTAATTAATGTACCGTATATACTTTTGCTAGCGTATTTCTCAAGGATTCGAAGTCTATAAATTTGTTCGCTGTTAAAGCCCGGCGCACACGAGAGATATCAGCTGAGCTAACGGCCTCAATTGCCTGTCAGCTCAGCGGCTAGCTCTCTTGTTGTTTCAGCGCACACGGTGAGCAAAAGTTTCAAGAAATTGATTTCAGTTCCCGCATAACGTCTTCTTCAAGTCCATTTTGAAGAGTCGAGCGTATGAATCGAGTGAAAATAACATGCGATTCATTGGCCGGTCCGGTAAAACTGCTGAGCTGTTGGCTTGCGTTCGCCGCACACGCTGAGGATTTGGCCTCGCGAGGCGAAATTATCAAACAAGTTTGATATTTTTCCCCCGGCCTCGCGAGGCCAAAAACTCACCAAAAACTGCCCGCACACGAGAGCTAGCCCCTGAGCTGACCGGCAATTGAGGCGGTCAGCTCAGCTGATAGCTCTCGTGTGCGCCGGGCTTAACCGCTGATTCGTTGCAAAGATATTCAGATTTTTGCAAAATTATTTTAAAAAATGAACCTTATGAACGGCTATTTTCAAAAAGGTTTTCAACTTATCGTTAGGAAATCAGTGTCTCAATTTTATAAATTTTGGTCTAGTTTTTATTCTACCGACATTTATTCTTCAATTTAATATTGAACGGAAAACTACTTTACAAAATCTAGCAACTCACAGTTTTAAACACTGAAGTTGAATTAACAATAAAGTAGTCAAAATATCGAAATTCTTGGACACGGATCATGAACGTAGTGTATCAAACAATCTTACAAAATACTTTTTGATAAATAAATCGTATTCCAGTACATTTGGTGAAAAAAAAACGAATATGTGTAATCGAACAAAAAGGCAAAGGTTGGGTAGGTAGGTAGCTTCCTTTTTTTGCTGATGAAGATTAAATTGTATGCTGATTTTTTTTTCAAATGGACATCAAAGTCATGTATTAAAAGATACTGATGTCAGACATTACAGTTGCGTATATTTCCAAAATAGTGTTTGAATATGATTTTACTGTATCGAAAAGGACTGGAACTCGTTAGACGAGGGTGGTTTCACACCTATACGCGCATCGCCTGACGGCAACTGTAAATGTTACAGCTATTTTGCGTACAGTCCTTTCGTATTGCTGCCCCTTTTGTATTGCTGCCCCAATGCACGGTGGTCAGATAAAGTCCTAATTGCTTCTGAAAGTCCAAGCCGATTCGTTTTGCGGCGGTGTTATTAGGTTAACAAATTACTAGCGATTATCCAGTAATCGACAATGACTCCTTCAGAAGTTAGAGAACTGGGAAAAACGTAGCTTCCAAACAGGGTTATATCCCTTTCTGCCAGTCGACCCTCATTCACTTATATATCGAAAACACGCCTTGGCATTCTCCCGCACAGTGAATCTTTACCAAGCCGTGTAGCCTTTGACGGAGATTAAAATAATTAAAAATAAAGATTTGATTAGAATTTACGTTAATTACAAACTTTCTGTTATCCAAGAACGTTTCATCTCAGCTAACTTCCTGCTATGCGCAGTAAACTTCTGCGCACCTCTTGTGGTATATGTACTGGATATATTCTGGCAATGGTATTGCAAAACTATGTTCGAGTTCGTTTTCAAGATATGCATTCGTTTTTTCTGCTAGTAAAACCGACCGACCGAAATTGAAAGGTACACCGGTATAAACTTCAACAATCATTCGGTGAAATGAGCCGAGATAGAGAAGGAAATGTGTATTTACAGACAAAATCTATGACCAGAAACCGGATAGATAGATGTCATTTTATTTAATCCGCTGGTTCACACTTTGTGGGCAAGTCATACAATTATAACAAGGGGGTATAGACTCTAATTCTTTATTCCTACGAAGTAGGCTACAGATCGCAAATTGTCCGGTAATGAGTCAGTCCATACGAATCCTTTCGTCGGCAAAATAAGGAGAACCGTTGACATAAGAACCTTAATTTTTGGCATGAACGTGCATTAGGGCATTGTTACCAGCAAGTTCTGAGCTGATCGAATTCTGATGAAAATTTGATTTATAATTAATTTTTTATTATTTATTGATGACTCGAGTGCACTGTCATGCCCATCAGGAACCCTTGGCTGTAATCTTCTCTGTGACTCTGTATTCTTTAAGCGCCTGGGACTAACTTCGGCCGCCCAGCACTAAAGCAAAAAAAAAAATGATGCGTCCAGCTCTCGAAAATATCAGTAACTTTAGTGGTACTTGCCAAAATATGTCGGCATTATACGTTTCCAGGTAGCTCCGCCATGTTTTCCCTAATAGTCCACGAACATCTGCCGTAAATTGTTGGAAATATTCGGGAACCCTCGTGATCATGCTGGTCGCTGTTAGCCGGTGGTATTGCGGAAGGCTACCGAAATCCCAGAATCTCGCGTCAGGCGAGCTGTATATGCCACGATGCATGAAGGAAGCAAATCATTTGATCGGAGAATGGAGGTTGTTATTTCGTCTGCTGCGAAGTTTTACCGAGCCACGAATATCACTTGACATGTATTTTATAAATCAATGTCATGAAGCGCCAAGCAACTTTGAAAAACTTCTTCTCACCGAAGCGTCAGAGGTCCAATGAAGGTAAATCTTTTGTTGGCTTTCGGTGATCGTTCATGCCAAGAAAACTGTGGTCCGTTTTGCCCCAGCGTTCTGTCGCATTTAATGAGTATCAGTTACCACAACCGAGTCCTGTCCGGCTAAAAATACCCTGTCATTGATCCACATTCCACTGTATGCCACATGGCCCTATTACTGAGGTTAATCTTAACGTGCTTCTGGGACAACTCCACAGCTCTGAAAATGATTCTTGCATATACCCTCAAACAATCAGCGCTGTTTGCATAACTTAAATTGTTAAACCATATCATTGAAATAATATAGCAGAAAACATTGCTGTAAGTTATGATATGTACACTATGACCAAAGACATGTTGATAATGTGCTAATCGGATAGTTAGGACAAACATGCATCAGAGAGTGTGTGACTGGGTTCAAGGGTTAAGATTTTGGAGGGAAATATAATTTTGACAGCAGAAATATGACCCCGCCATGTGCTGATTAGAGCGCTAAAACAGGGTAGGCTAAATGGACCCTTTTCAATGCAGTATTTCTTGGCATGTGTTGTTGTTCTAAAACGTCCGCTTCCAAAAAATATTTCAATTATATCTATATTATAAGCACACATGCATGTGTGCGCTCGCTCGTACGTCGTAATCAGTCTATTAGATCTACATGCACTATGAGATATCTATAATATGGCTAGTTTAACAGTAGCCCTACACTTGAATCCAGTATTAAACTGGAGATTCCTGAGTAATCTATTTTTAGCCTAACTTACATTGTAATGTTGACACACATTCCGATACCACACACATTCCAATGGTATCCGTTTTCACTCATTTGCTGGTCTTGGAATTTCGTTGAGATTGAAGGCATATTATACTGCACGTTTTATATATCCAGCCTATACAACATTGCATCATTTCTTCAGTTCAGTCATTAGTTAAAAAATGTTCTACCTCAAAAAGAAATAAAAAATGGCTGGATTTTATGAGAGAAATTACTAAATTTAAACACAACAATGACCCTATTATATGTTATTACTGAAGAAATCGATAATAAAATCATCGTTGTGTTTTAAATTCAGTAACCTATAACCAGTTGTTTATTTTGTTCGTGTGTGCTTTATTGTTCATTGATTATTATTATGTACTCTCTTCAGATGAGGTACCTTGAAGTTGAATGTCAAATAAATATATCCATGGAGAATGGCTATCTAGTGATGCCTGATTTGATTCTTGCATTCTAACAAATCTCTGATCTTCACCTTTCTCACTTCAAATTTGTGTTTGTTATCCAGTTTCCTGTCTTATTTAGGACTACAAACATTTACTTCTCAACTGCTCTGACAGAGCATCATTCCCTACGCTAATTTAAGAAAAATCGCCTAATGCCGAGAAGGTGTGGGGGGGGGTTGGGGAGGGGGGGGTTCCCCGCTCTCTCGGACTCTCCCCCCAACACTTCGTGCTGTACTGCTGGGCTGATCATTCTCCAGGGTAATAGAAACTGAGGGCCATAATAGTTGCTACGCTAATGACTCACCAGCGGTGACATCTGGAAAAGTTAATAGTTCCCACTGTCAATTAGAGACGCTGTATAAATTCTCTCATGGTAGCACACAGGGCCCCCAAGTCATCTCTCGAGTACACACTTAAATTATCTCAAACCCTATTTCGTAGGTCCACTGACGTTAGTCACACTGCCATGTTTGACAGCTATTAAATTAATTAGTCACCATGATATGCAAGATCCGAGAATGTAATCAGTCAGGCGTGCATGCATGACCGCAGTTATTGTAAACACACGAACAGGTAATATTATATTTGTCACGCCCAGGACGAACACCTCAGTCTATCAATCAAAACATTTATCAAGTTACACAACCGCGAGTTTCAATCTAACTTTCGACATAGTTCGGCTTCGGAAACCGGATTGATCAAACGTGATTACTTATTACCTGGGCATGACCCATGAAACCGTTCATCTGTATAAGTAACTTTCCATTTCTATTATATATAATAAACCATATACTATATTAAACCGTATCAGAATATCGTCTTGTCACAAGATCCAGTGTTTGTCGTAAGCTATATAGTTTGGTATTCTATTGTTATGAGAGCTTCAGTTCATATTTTGCATCTTCCACTGCGTATATGGGTATCTCTGCTGAATACAGATCATAGAAACGTCTTCCTAAGCTTGCATTACAGAATAGTCATTAGAGGGAGCTTCGTAACACAAATGACGCGACCGGGCGATTTCCTGCTTAGGCTAGGCAACTACCCCTGCAATACATAACCGATCAACAGGTTAATCGACAGTCAGCAGGGGCAGTTTAGTTTTCACACCAATATAAGTGATAAAGTCAACTCGGCGACCTCAGAAATATTGACTGAAACCTCAAATTACACTATTTAGAATTGGAATTTCAAATTTGTTTTTAACAGACGGAAGGTCTAATATTAAATATTGAAACTGGGTAATAAAAGAAATATCGTTTTCTTCTTTCAGGTGGGCTCAATATCCTTAATGTAGTTAGTGTTAAGCGATGTGAGATTACAGAATCATTAATCATTTGTCATGTAGTTGATTGGATGCCAGTTCATCATATAATCATGCACAATACCAGCTATCCAATCAGATTCATCTCCTGTTTGTCGATTTTGGACCAAAGAGCCAATCAACTGACAGGATTGCCACTTCCAGTTTTTCTCCAGGTTCTATTTTGCAAGTCTCCCAGTGGGCCCTTGGACCATAAAATATGACGTCGAATACACTTCATGCGTGATTTTTCTCGGTCTTAAGTCATTCTCCTCTATCCCATATCTATTCTGACTAAGTTTGGAAAAGATTCGGATTCAATAATGCCTATAAAAGCATTCTATTCTAAAAAATAAAAACTTAAAACGAATGTGTCTGATCTACTTTCTTTGAAAGTTAGGTTCATTGCATGACGTATTTCAAAGTGCACAAAAGAAAACGACACATCATCTCGCAATTATTTTTTTTGCAGAATTCGGTATGTACCGCCCACACAATAAAGGACCTCGCTCGATACAGTTCATTTCACACAGTACTTACACTCGGCAAATATAAATGACACATCATCCACTCCACAGGATTTGACCGGATCTAGCGACTAAATTTAGTGTTGTAGTTAAAGCTCTCGTCCGGTTTTAATAATGTTATCTCGAATAAAGTAATAACTCGGACTGAGCTTATATCCTCATGACTTCACATACTGAGTGAACACTGGAGTACAAGCTAAGGTAAGGGGAAACAGTATAACTAAATTCTAAGAGACAGCAGCTTTAAATATTTTCGTTCAGGAGTGGTTTTATCAATATGATACAAAGCAGGACTCGTATATGGACGATTAACTCGACATGGGTTAGGAAGTTGGCTGTTAAGTTTAACATGTAGCCTAGTTAGTCGCACATTCACGTTGCTGTAAGTTAAAATTGTGGTATGCCAGGATGCGGTAATTTTACAGAACATGGATTTTTTTTATACATTTTAAAATCGTATCCAGTATTATAGAGTTAAATGTTTATCGAGTTGAACATGGTAAAATTGTTTCATATCTAAGACCGTATATATGACAAGCTAAAATATCGCTGATCAACAACCTAGCCAATGCAAGTAGCCATTGTGTCCGGTTGTAAAACACATATACTCCATGAAATTGTGTGCGATTCGCTTGGTTTCACCCATGAGTAAACATCACTGAATAATAAGATAGTCTCATGGTGTCATTATCACAGAGCGGCATGTGCTGATGTCAATGAAAGATTTCTGAACAGAAAATATTATCAACATATTATTCTGATGAGACGATAAGGTTTACAAATCCTTACACAATATGGTCAGCGCGAATAAGGAAATCTGTTAATTTCGGTATTTATATCGACTTCATCGACCCATGACTTTCCCGAGGTAAGGGACTGTCTCAAAATTGCTACTGAAGCTGTACTTTCAGTACATTTCCAGAAAATTGTCACTTTCGCCTTCATTAATAAGACGTCTGTAGGCAATACTCTTGAAGCCTGGTCGCAAATGTCTGTCGCATGTCATGTATTCATCATCCACTAGTTTCAGGAAACGGAAGTCGCTCATGCTTGTAATGTGTTTCAGAAATATTGAAAAGTATAAAAAAAGTAGAGGGTTGAGTTGCTCAAACAAACATCATTCATATGCATCCAATCCCTAACCAGATTTATTAGGATACCGTGTTAATTGTGTTGTACCAATAGACAATTTCGCTGATAATGTAATATTACTATAACGGATATTTTCTAAAATACGGTTATTCAAATGGACGTTTCTTTAATTCGCATATAGTTTTCAACTTAGAGCTTTATTCGTCATCCAAATTTATCGGTAGAATTTGAACAATTATTTGGCATCATAGAGACTGGTGTTCATTGATGACCACATATTTCAGAATTAGAACCCAAATGGGTCTGACGGCTTCAATTTGCATCTCAATCTATAGCTATTAACTACCCCCCCCCCCCCCCTGCACCGAAACTGCAGCTTTGGTCAGAATCATAAGTAACATACTGATATTTTCTAAATGATCCTGCACACACATAGCACCAGTGCATAGAGTATGTCCTCCTTACATCAATTCCTTATTTCACTTAATCGTATGACAGCACCAATTCCAAATGTGTATGAAATAAAATAATTAAAACATAGGATGGTTTCCTACAAGGGACAAGCGGCCAACAGTTTTCAATGCTGTCAGCAAGGCATGATGATATTCCATAAGGATGTCAGCAATACACGATGATGTTCTATACATAAAATCATAATCACTGACCCTTATTCTTTATCCAAATGAATTTCCAATTCGTTTCCAAAGTATGTATTCAATTGATCCAGTATGTCTATACCGTACCTAATTTTGCTGGTAACCACGTGACTGATGACTGATATATTGATGTCAGAAGCCATCAGGCTTTCTTCGGTATGTACAACGGGTATCATTCATGGGATGTTTCTTTGTTTTTAAAGTTGCTAGAATTTCCCATTAATAACATTTTGTTTTGAAGGAGAAGTCTCCTCAGCGTAATTTTTC
This sequence comes from Hanleya hanleyi, assembly GCA_036873755.1. Lineage (NCBI taxonomy): Eukaryota > Metazoa > Mollusca > Polyplacophora > Lepidopleurida > Hanleyidae > Hanleya > Hanleya hanleyi. The sequence continues at coordinate 12,407 of JAVTVY010009028.1, forward strand.
TTCAGGAATTTGCACTATATAATTAAGATGTTCCACGGAAATAATTCCTTCATTGTGATAATTTCGGATGTGTTTGGTGGCTGTAGAGCGACACCATTACGCGAAAGCGAGGCTCCATGGACAATATCCTTGGAAGTAAAACATCCGACGTCATTAGTAGCGTGCACATAGCAAGTGACACATCCGACAGTCAATATTCAGTCGCCGTCCATTAAGAATTTCCACGTCGATAATGGAAAGACCTATTTCGTATGACAGTTAACACCAATTTCAAATGTGTATAAAATAAAAAATAATAATAACGCAACGGTATAACGTTACTTCCACTCAAATCAGGCGTAATTCTTCCTCAACTATATGACGTAATTTTACCTGAGCGAAATAAAAACGCTCTATCTCGGAAATCAAATGGAGTAATGCCGTAAAACATCCTCGAAGTGGGGTATGTAGAGCGCGAAGTGGGGTATGTAGAGCGGAAAACACGTTTACGCGAATTCTCCTTTAAGATTGGCAATACTATATTCCAATGGATACTAACTTCACAGCTATTGGCAGATATATCTGTTCTATCTAAAAAAAGTTGAATGAAATTTACTTCAAGTAAGAGTGGAAATTGATCCCACTCAACATTTGAGTGAGATTTTCACTCAACTTGAGTTAAATGCACTCCACTTGAGTGACATTCACTCAAGCATAAGAGTGGAAAACTCAAGTTGAGTGAAAAGTAACTCAAGTTGAGTGAAAAGTAACTATAGTTTGAGTGAACAGGTACATTTCACTCAAACTTGAGTGGAACAGTTCACTCAAGTTCGTTTTAGAGAGTTCTATTATAAATACGACTACATGCAGAACTTGTAAAGGCATTATCATCGCATTGTCTTGCTTGGACAATCCCCATGTAGGTGGCACCGTTCGGCTTCACATGATTTGAAGGAAACCTCAAATCTCTCGATAAATATCACAGGATGATATAGCAAAGTAGGATCTTATAATGTGCACGATCTACGAACTATGATTTATATCTGGTGTCTAATTCTGCTCAACGTGAACGCCATCTATAAGATCATAATGTTTATGAAGAGTCACAACCAAATCGTTACTGAGAACTGAGATACAACACTCGAGAATTGCGACTTGAGAACTAATTTGGAAAGCAAAATACAGATCAGTGATACTGATTTGACGATAGGTACATCAGGGTGTCTTGTCGCCATCATTGAAAACTGTTAACCGCTTCTCTCTTTCACGAAACCAGCTGATATATACACATATAATTTATTTAATGGATCTTTTCGATTATGGGCGAGAATGACTTCAGAATGTCAGATCTGACGCTTTATTCAAAGTACGAGCAAAAACATTAATTTTAACAAAGGAATGAAGTGATACGTAGTGTGTTTAAAAAAAGTGTATTCAATTCAATGGGCATGAAAGACAGAAAAAAACAAATGCAAACAAAATAATAAACCGTGGTTCAATCACGAGTGCAGGCAAGCTCAAGGTAATTATCGAAAGGTTAGAAGAAAATTTAGTAAGCAAAAGTCAGATGAGAACAAGGAGAATCTATTAGTCAAGAAAGATATATAAGAAAATTATTCAAAATGCCATCCAAAAATATAATAACGAAAGGAAAGAAAAATTACGCGCGACAAAGACAGAGGACTCAAAACAATATTGGAATATTTTGAACGAAGGCAAGGTTAATAAAGTTTGTCCAGTGACATTAAATGATTTATTTGATCATTTTTCAAAATTAGGAAATAACACAGATGCAACAGAATCTCATAATGTGCCTAATGTTAACCCTGACCCGGATGTCACTGGTGATATAGAATTTTTAAATGGGGCAATAACGGAAGAAGAAGTAGAAGAAGCTGTATAAAATCTCGGGACCGATACGTCACCGGTAATTGATGGAATAAAAAACGAGCATATTAAAGCTAGTTTACCTGTAATGCTTCCGATTTTTACCGGGATGTTTAATATGGTGTTAAATACTGGTGAAATTCCAAATAATTGGTTGCTTGGGCTAATAACACCTGTGTACAAAAACAGAGGCGACCCCAAGTTAGCCCGTAGTTATAGAGAAATATCTCTCTTGAGTTGTATTGGTAAAGTGTTCACAAGTATTTTAAATAGACGACTAAATAGCTATTCAGAATCTGTTCATTTGATATCGGAAAATCAAGCCGGGTTTAGGAAACAACATAGTACAAGCGACCATATATTTCTTTTGAAGTCAATAGTAGATTTATGTTTCTCACAGAATAAGAAGTTATATTGTGCATTTGTCGATTTTGAGAATGCATTCGACTTAGTGTGAAGATCAGGCTTATGGCTCAAACTACGCGAATCTGGTATAGATGGTAAGATTTTAAGAGTTATTCAAAATATGTATAATGGAATCAAGTCATGTGTTATGAAAAATGGCTGTATATCAGATTTTTTTTTTTTTTTTTTTCGCCATGGCGAAAGCTTGTCGCCATTTTTATTTTCAATTTATTTAAATGATTTATCAGAGTTTATGCTCAGTCGTGGTTCAAAGAATGTGAATATTTTCAATAATAATGAGGATCAAAACAGATGTGATGTATTTTTTAAGTTATTGATTATATTATATGCAGATGACACGACTATTGTCTCGGATAGTGCGCAAGGATTGCAGCTATCGCTTGATAATATGTGTGAATATTGTGATATCTGGAAGCTTAAGATTAATGTACCCAAGACTAAAGTAATTATATTCAGTAAAAGAAAAGTTTCGAGCAACAAATTCAGTTTCAAATTAAATGGAAATGATATTGAAATTGTAGACATGTTTAAGTATTTAGGCGTGTTATTCTCATATAACGGTAATTTTTACAAATGTCGAAAGTACTTAGTTGATCAAGCTCGCAAGGCTATGTTTGCTGTGATTAAAAGATGTATTTAAAGGCTCCCTTGGAAATATATATAGAAATGTTTGAAAATATTGTTGTAAAGATACTGACATATGGTAGCGAAATATGGGGTTTTGAGAACGTAGACATCATCGAACGATTGCAACTCCAATATTATAAATTTGTATTGAAATTGAAAAAGAATACTCCAAATGTAATTGTCTATGGAGAAATGGGAAGATATCCACTTATTATCAAAATTAAGCTTCGTATCGTGAAATTTTGGTGTAAATTGATATTAAATGTTAGAAATAAATTGTCTGCAAATGTTTACAAATTCATGTTAGATGTATTCAATGCAAAAGGATACACTTGCAAATGGTTACAGTTTGTTAAAAGTATATTTGACTCCTGTGGTTTTAGTAACATTTGGGATAATCAATGTTTTCCGAGTATTAATTGGTTATATTCTGCTGTTAAACGACGTCTAGAAGACCAGTATTTACAGGAATGGAGAGGTAAATTAAATGACAGCAATGTATATATGTTATATCGACAATGGAAAGATATGATCGAAACAGAGAGCTATTTAGTCAATCTGCCATTCAACCAAGCTATTAAAATGTGTCAATTTCGAGCAGGGAACTTACGATTACAGATAAATATTGGGCGATTTAATAATGCAGATTTAAACGAGAGAGTTTGTAAAAATTGTAATTTAAATGTCATAGGTGACGAGTACCATTACTTGCTTGTATGTCCATATTTTAGAACAGTACGAGAGGAAACATTACCCAGAAAATACTGTAATAATCCAGATATGTTCAAAATGTCATGTTTAGTGAACAGTAAAAAGAAATCAATACAAAGTAAAATTGTGAAATACTTAAAAAGAAGTGCAAAAGATATTATATAGACAGAATTGTTGTGTAAAGGTAGACTACGGTCTCCGCCTGGGGAATTTAAATTCCCCGTCACTGTAAATACAAGGTTTCTAATTTATATTGTATTACTCTGTACGTTTGTATCTAAGGTGATGAGAATAAACAAATTACATTCTGAACCAGCGTTATAAAGGCTGCATGTGTTAACATTATTCAGAATAAAAATATATTCTTGTAATTCGAGATACAGATTCGGGTTCAGATATACTTTATTTGCACAACTATGCCACGAAGGCAAAAGGCAAATGAACAATGAACGTTATAATACAGCAATAGTTGAGGTACAAGCCATGCACACACTTTAAAACACATCCCACTGGGTACATATTAGGGTATTTATTGTTCCCCGCCGCAACGCGGCCGGGGACTTCAAAATGGTTCTTGCTTCTTTGTGTCCGTGGATGTCCGTGAATTTTCGTGAACGTCCGTGCATGTGTGTTCGAAGTGATAACTTCCTAATGCTTCGTTGGATTGTTCCGAAATTCGGCATATGCATTCCTTGCGACAAGACGCCTTTCGGTGTTGCATTTCAGCAACATCTGCCTGAAGGTGGCGCCACTGGGTTGCTTCTTTGTGTCCGTGGATGTCCGTGTACGTCCGTGCATGTCTGTTCGAATTTTCCGCAAGCGATAACTCCCTAACGCTTTGTTAGATTGCTCCGAAATTCGGCATACGCATTCCTTGCGACAAGACGCCAGTCGGTATTGCATTTCAGCAGCATCTGCCTAAAGGTGGCGCCACTGGGTCAAAATGGATCTCTGTTCTTTGTGTCCGGGGATGTCAGTTTGAATTCTTTACAAGCGATAACTTCCAAATGCTTTGTTGGATTCTCCTGAAATTCGGCATACGCATTCCTTGTGAGCAGACGCTGTTATGTAATGCATTTCAGTAACATTTGCCTGAAGGTGGCGCCAGTGAGTTTCGCTGAGACCATTTTGCAAATTGTTAGGACTGTACATGTACCATGATACAGGACCAGGGGGAAAAATTGCACCAGATTGATAGGTCTGCTTATGGCGGACAACAGGGTGGATGTATTCCTAACAGCTGATCTCAATTGATTTGGATTGATTGTTGTTTACTGGGTTAATAAATCTTGGGACCTGGGCTGACCCCATAAAATTACAAGGCCTGACACATATGACATCAATGATTAAGAATATTGCCATAGTAGTGTTTATTTCCAAAAACAATAATAATAATACTAATTTTTGACACTTACATTAGAATGACTTGATTCCACAAAATGAAGTTTTCTAAATAATAATAATACTTTAATCTGGGACTTTAAAATGGTTCTTGCTTCTTTGTGTCAGTGGATGTCCGTGTACGTCCGTGCATGTCTGTCTGAATTTTCTGCAAGCGATAACTTCCTAACGCTTTGATGAAGTGTTCCGAAATTCGGCTTACGCATTCCTTGCGACAAGACGCCAGTTGGTATTGCATTTCAGCAACATCTGCCTGAAGGTGGCGCCACTGGGTCAAAATGGGTCTTGCTTCTTTGTGTCCGTGGACACCTGTGATAACGTCCAAATGCTTCGTCGGATTCTCCCAAAATTCGGTAGATGCATATCTTGCGACAAGACACTGGTTGCTACTGCATTTCAGCAACATCTGCCTGAAGGTGGCGCCACTGAGGTTCGCTCACAAACGATAACTCCCAAAAGCTTTGTTGGATTCCTTCGAAATTTAGCATATACACTCCTTGTGACCAGACGTGGGTTGGTATTGCGTTTCAGCGAGATCCGCCTGAAGGTGGCGCCACTGGGTCTTGTTCCAATCTTCTGTGCATGTCCATGGTTTCCATTCATATTCTTCACAAGCGATAACTTCCAAATACTTTGTTTAATTTAGGCATCCCTAGGGAGGCCTTATGTGTTTCTCATTTTCTTCTCTCTTCCGCTTCTCGTCGTTAGTTTTGAATTTCATGTCTCTTTAAACGACGGACGCCATTTTCTTAAATTTTGCTGTCCAGTCCTTCTATTCCACATCATATGATTTACACTAAAGCTTTTGCAGGAACCATATTTTATTTCAGAGGTATAATATGAAATAACTGGCGAGTACCAAATCCCTGCTAGTTTTGAATTTCGTGTAGCCTTTCATGAAGGACAACATTTCCTCAAATTTTGCTATCAAATCATTCTATTCCACATCATATGATTTACCCAAATCTTTTGCATGAACCATATTTTATTTCAGAAGTATAATATGAAATAACTGGCGGGGAATTCCCCGCAGTACCGAACCCCCTGGGGTTTTTTAAAATTTCGTGTTATCTTAAACGAAGGACAACATTTCCTTCAAGTTTGCTATCAAATAATTGTGTTCCACATCATATGAGTTACCCTAAAGCTTTTGCACGAAACCATATTTTATTTCAGATGTATAATGTGGAATACCGACCCCCTGTTTTTTTTGTTTTTTTTGGTGTCATATTGAATGAAGGACAACATTTCCTTCAATTTTGCTATCAAATAATTGTATTCCACATCATATGATTTACCCTAAAGCTTCTACACGAATAATTTGTGTCCACACGTGTAACTTATTATATTAATTACAACTGAGTTCCGAAAGTTTGGCGTTTCGCCCACTTGCGCCTACATGTAGCACCACCTCGTGTCAAATCTAAATTTGATTTCGCTCATCGAATTTTTCTATAATTTGTTATTCAGATATCATGCCATGATATGCCCCTTGGGATTGTATTTCGCCTGTTTAGGCATACTGGTGGCGACACCTGGTGGAAAAATCTGAAATTTGTTTCTGGCAATAATTTGACAACTGCTCATCAGATTCTTCTCAAATTTAGTATTCATATTACAAGCGTCTAGTCCGCACTTGGGATTGTGTTTTGCACACTTGCGCCTACAAATCTAAATTTGGTTTCCGGGCAATAACTTTAAGACCCCTCTTCAGATTCTTCCCAAAGTTCGTATGCTGATACATGTACCATGTCATGAGATGATGCTTGGGGTTGCGTTTTGCCCACTTGCAACTACAGGTGGTGACACCTGGTGGCAAATTTAAACTTTGGTTTCCGGACAATAGGTTGAGGATGCATTCAGTTTCTCGTCAAATTTGGTTTGCAGATAATATGCCTTGAGATGTCACTTGGGGTTGCTTCTCGGTTACATAATTTCCATGCACTATATTACCGAAGCAATCAACGTTCAGTCAACCGTTCTGAGTTGATTTTATAACTTAGGAAGGCAGAAAGACCCTTCCGCATCCAACGCTTATGAAGTAGCATTTGCCTCCCTCATGTATATCCCCTGAGATCAACAATGCTAAAAAATATTGCTGCCATTTCGGCGGGGGACCTAGCATCCTCTGGCTGCTTGTTTTATTTATAGTGGTAGGTACATTGAACATCATTGTGTTATTTAACAGACTACTATCTTTACAAAGCCATAACAGGGCTCATTAACCAATTTATCTGATAAAAAACGTATTATTGTCAGGTAGACCGTTCAGGGTACAAACTACAAACAGTTGCGCCTTTTACAATATGATAACTTAATAAATCTGTTAATCCTTCGCGTACAACTTTTATTCAATCAGAGAATACCACACGTGGAAACTATTTACCACGTGTGGGAAATATGCACCTATGATAGAACTGGAACTACCACACGTGAAAACTATTTACCACGCGTGGTATTTATCACCCAATCATTGAACTCGGAAATACAACACGTGGTAAATAATTTCCACGGGTAGTATTTCGCTGGTTTTACCACACCTGGTAATTCCCCTTTACACGCTAGGTAATTCTATTTTCCACGCGTGGTAATTCTAGTTTTGCATTCAACCAATTGAAACAATCGTTTCAGAAAGCAGAATCACGCAATTTCTCCTGTCAAGGAGCACCATGACTCAGTTTTTCTCACACATGTATACATGCACAATACCGTAAACATGATGAGATATTACAAAGCATGTTTGGTAAGCCTGCAACGTCACCACAAACTGTCAATTTCCGGCATTTTGAGGGACTTTCCTTTGTGAATCTCTCATTCATTGGCTGGCTAAAATAAAATTTCGACGCGTGGATAGAACTGGAAATACCACGCGTGGTAAATAATTTCCACATGTGGTATTCCCAAGATGAATAATTGGTCGAAAATGTATTTTGTATTTTATTACTGATATCCTGGTTCGTATTGCACAATATTGCCACCGACACAGATTCTTTAGCAGCATCCAGTATGATACATTTATAGCCATTGTGGGATGGTGCAGCGTATACGAACCGCACCGGATATCGTTTAGGTAATATTTGGGGCTCCATGTTTTTCGATGTCACATAGGATATCATTTCCAGGAACATTTTGAGATATATTGTTACTAGCTGCAGTGAAAACATTTTGCAATATATGGCATTAATATGAGAATTATTCCCCCAAGCATTCCAAGCCGGTGGTAATGTGTAGAGCTATCGCATGTACAATATTTGATTACCGGTGTAACAGAAACGGTGGTCCCCCAGATATGAGTGTCCGCTTGCTATGATTTAACCCAGCCCGGACACTGACATCTGATAAGCGTCACTTGGATATCGGAGTCCGCTCTAATTAAACTATAGGAGACCTGGCACTGGTCTCGGGGGATCACCGTTTCTTCCATACTGGTATGCCCCAGAAACGTGAAAATGTAGATAAGGAAAGGACAGGGCATTCATTGGGTAGACACAATGGCGTAGGAAGACGATTTGATCGTGGTAGGGGGGGAGGGGAGGCGACGGAAGGGGAGGCGACGGAATGTGGCCAAATACCTTCAGAGCAATACGCACCAAAGGCCATGCCCCCGCTCGCAAATTGTCGAGTCCATTTCTCGTGATCTGGAGCATTTGCAGAGGTTCCTTTCAGATTCTTATCGTACTACTTGTAAACTTATGAACGCGTAATTACTCACAATCATTACACTGGGCCGGGAAGTTGAAATATTAATATACTAAAATTATTTACATGATTCCCATGCTTACCGGCGTGGAAACTATATTACAGCAGCGATCATCCCCATCCTATGACACAACAAGGCATTTGTTTTGTTCTTTTGGGGCTCTAAGCCTCATTTATAGGAACTGAATTGCAAGATGCAAATAAAGTACCTTCTGAAATGATTTATATATTTTTGTGGCCCATTAAACTTGTTAAAATCGTGATGCGGGTAAGATAAACGAGGCGAAATTCGGGTTGATATATATTAAAGTTTCAAACTGTGGTTTCAAACTGTAGAAACGACCAGATGATCATTTAGGTTGCCTCAACCCCAAAACATATGATCTAAGTGATGGATGACTTAGACAATACCAATATCCAATCATATTCTGATTGTCGCTTCCTGTTCGTCTGTTTTGGCCCAGTTATCCAATCCATTGACATAACTAGCACTTCCGGTTTATCTTCTGATTGTACAAGCCTTCCCATCTTTATGGGCAATCAGAAGAGATCTTGCTGGGAAGTCCCATTTAAAGGTGTGACTGAAACTATCAGTGAAATTTCGTACTCCATTTATTCAATGTTGTGAAATGACTTAAGGGAGAACAAAATAGAAAAATAGAAAAGGCGACCTCCTGGGATTTGTAGAGCTGTAAGGATGACATTCTGCTTCGTCACATGGATCCGATTTTCTGATATTCTAACAGACACCTTGAACTCAAAAAACAAGTTTGTGATTTGTGAACACTGTTTGTACATCATTTCTCATATGACTGAATGATTAATGTATACGATAAGTTAATGTATTAGAATGTTAGTATTCCTCTGTCTCTTGTAGTTTACATCGACAAAATGAAGACGGCACTCGAGCTGTGTGTGGCAGTGAGTCTTTCATTCTTCAGTAAGTATATAAACGATTGTGTTAGTGAGTTCAGGTTTATTGTATTATTGATTCTCTGTATGAGAATATCAGATTCTTTTTATGAAATATAGATTCCTTTATTTCGCCGACTTTCGGATAAAAATATACATTTGCAAAAGCTTAGTAAAGCAGAAACGCGCATAAGAGCCATAAGTGTTGGCATATTTTACTTTTTTCAAACTTATTTCTTCACCGCTGATGTGTTCTCACAATTTCAATATATAATGTTTCCTTCTCACGATGTAGCTATGGACTACTTGAAAATCGCCTAATGTAAATTACATACCATTGAAGAACCCACGAGGAGGAAACGCATATGGCTTAAATTCCGACTCCAGCTCGTCATACTGATGTTATAATAGTTTATATATCTTTAACAGTATTTTCGTTATTTTGGGATAACACTATCTTAGAATAGCACAAATTCTAGTGCTGAAAATTTGATCGAGTCCCGTGCGGGATTCGAACCAGCCTGTTGGCCGAGTGGTTTAGATCGCCGACATACAGTGCTGACGATTAGGTGCCTGACTCTGGGGTCGCTGGTTCGAATCCCGACGGGACTCGATCAAATTTTCAGCACTAGAATTTGTGCTATTCTAAGATAGTGTTATCCCAAAATAACGAAAAGACTGTTATACGATCCCTTTCTAAATGATAAAAAAAATATATATCTATACATAACAAATAGCCTTTATTGACTTCTTACATCGTCATACTCCGACTGCAGTTTCTCTTCAAAAAATATTGGACAGAACAGAAGAAATGGCATATATATATAAATTCCGTTTTATATGGATTCCGAATGAATACATACTCTATTCCATATGAACACATACACTTTCAGTTATTAAGGTTGACTGCGTTTGTGAGGACCCAAACACATGTGTCTTCAACCCGAATCCCCAGGCACAAACTGGAATTTGCAGGTGAGAGCTACAGCTTTATTGCACTTTTCTCTGAACATCTATCATCTGAACTTTATCATCTCAGTAAGATTGAACATTAAGGGTACGTAATCCCCTAGAACTAGTAAAAGGTGTCTCACTTTTATTAATTTCTGCCTATAGTTCTATTTTTATAGCATTTTAACTAGAATGAATTCACAAAAGTTGATTATCTTATAACTTTCTACATTAAAAGTTGAATAATTCAAAAAGTAAGCCGAACTTATAAACACTGAGACGCCGTTTACTTGTTCTAGTTGCCTTTGATCAAGAAGTAGTAGAGAAGCAGTATCACAGCTCGCCACATAGCCTCCCAAATCCACATAGCCTCCGCAATCCACCATCACCCACCGACCCCTGTCATACGTCATTATCAATTTCTATTTGTATAAATTATTGTGTCTGGATATTAATAAATTATATACGTTATAATTTACCTAAATATATATATATAGTATAGATCTACATATGATATTAATAATAAACCTTCCGAATTCATACGTTAATCATTAATAACGATTAAATAACACGGCATATATTTTAGGTTTTATATCGCTTTTACAAAAAGATGTTATTTCGATATATATATATATAGTACGGATTCATGTCAATAAATTCTCCGAATCTGTACGTTAATCATTCATATATGAGCCCTATATTGTAGGTCCTATTAATTTTTACAAAAAAGCATTGCAATTAGTGTATGGTAACACTCGACTAATAATGACGTGGTAAATCTTGATTCGATGTCCAGATAGGGCGGTCATGTTACATAATTGTATTGATTTTAGTACCTGTCGATGTGTAAGTATACGGCTGTATAGTGGTAACGGCTGTGATAGAATAAATAGAGATGACACGGTTTGAATATAGGGAGGCGAGTGGTATAGGAAAGACGGAAAAGGTCACATTGCCCTCTTTGCACTTAAACTTGAGGGGTAACTCTTGATTTCCCTAAACAATTCGACAGGGGGCGCCACCAGCTCAAGAGAGCTCCCCTCAAAAGGGAGGTAACTCTTGATGCACTGTGGTTTTTGGCAAATGTCCGGTTATCTTCCCTGATTCGAACATTTGCATATTAAATCTATACGAGAAAATGCCTGTATGGGGTATGGATGATCCGATGGGATCGTATGAGGTATCATTGTGAAGCTTATGTGAAGGGGCATCTGATGGGCTGGGTGTGGGGTTGAAATAGCGTCATTTTGCGCATGCGCGGTGGACAAAGGGTATGGAAATAGACGTTTTGGGGTCTAGGGCAGCCACTAATGGTCCGATGGAGTTGAGTGAGGTATCAATATGAAGCATTCGTAAAGGGGCATCTGATGGGCTGGGTGCGGGGTTGAAATATGTCATTCTGCGCATGCGCGGTAGACCAAGGGTATGGAAATAGACGTTTTGGGATCTAGAGGAGCCACTATTGGGCCTATGGAGTCGAGTGAGGTATTAATGTGAAGCACACATGAGGGGGCATCTGATGGACTGGGTGTGGAGTTGAAATATCGGCATTGTACGCATGCGCAGTAGACCAAGGGTATGAAAATAGACGTTTTCGGGTCTAGGTGAGCCCCTAATGGGCCGATAGAGTCGTATGAGGTATCACTGTGAAGCATTCGTAAAGGGGCATCCGCCTGAACTAGTGGCTCGGGCGTTGTCAACATTCTGCGCATGCGCAGACAGGGAATTGTGGGAAAAGGGTATGGAGATAGACGTTTTTGGGAGCTAGGGGAGCCCCTAATGGGCCGATGGAGTCGTATGAGGTATCAATGTGAAGCCTATGTGAGGGGGCATCTCACTAGACTAGTGGCTCGAGCGTTGTCAACATTCTGCGCATGCGCAGACAGGGAATTGTGGGAAAAGGGTATGGAAATTGACGTTTTGGGGTCGAGGTGGGCCACTCGTGGTCCTATGGAGTCAAGTGAGGTATCAATGAAAATAGGCGTTTTCGGATCTAGGTGAGCCCCTAATGGGCCGATAGAGTCGTATGAGGTATCACTGTGAAGCATTCGTAAAGGGACATCCGCCTGAAATAGTGGCTCGGGCGTTGTCAACATTCTGCGCATGCGCAGACAGGGAATTGTGGGAAAAGGGTATGGAGATAGACGTTTTTGGGATCTAGGGGAGCCCCTAATGGGCCGATGGAGTCGTATAAGGTATCAATGTGAAGCCTATTTGAGGGGGCATCTCACTAAGCTAGTGGCTCGGGCGCTGTCAACATTCTGCGCATGCGCAGACAGGGAATTGTGGGAAAAGGGTATGGAGATAGACGTTTTTGGGATCTAGGGGAGCCCCTAATGGACCGATGGAGTCGTATGAGGTATCAATGTGAAGCCTATGTGAGGGGGCATCTCACTAGACTAGTGGCTCGGGCGTTGTCAACATTCTGCGCATGCGCAGACAGGGAATTGTGGGAAAAGGGTATGGAGATAGCCGTTTTGGGATCTAGGGGAGCCCTAATGGGCCAATGGAGTCGTATGAGGTATCAATGTGAAGCCTATGTGAGGGGGCATCTGACTGGACTAGTGGCTCGGGCGTTGTCACCATCCTGTGCATGCGCAGACAGGGAATTGTGGGAAAGGGTATGGAAATTGACGTTTTGGGGTCGAGGTGGGCCACTCGTGGTCCTATGGAGTCAAGTGAGGTATCAATGTGAAGCCTATGTGAGGGGGCATCCGCCTGAACTAGTACGACGTGGAACTGACGCCATTCTACGCATGCGCAGTAGACAAAGTGTATGGAAATAGACGTTTTGGGGTCTAGGTAGATCACTAATGGTCCAATGGGGTTGAGTGAGGTATCAATGTAAAGCAGCCATGAGGGGGCATCCGCCTGGACTAGTGGGTTGTCCGTGTCCGACATTCTGCGCATGCGCAGACAGGGAATTGTGGGGAAAGGGTATGAAAATAGACGTTTTGGTGTCGAGGAGAGCCCCTAGTGAGACGATGGAGTCTTATGAGGTATCGTTGTGACGTATTCGTGAAGGAGCATCCACCTGGGCAAGTGTATCGTTCGTGTTCAACATTCTGCGCATGCGCAGAGAGGGAATTGTGGGAAAAGTGAATGGAAATAGACGGTTTGAGGTTTAGGTGGGCCACTATTGGTCCGTTGGAGTCGACTGAGGTATCAATGTGAAGCGCACGTGAGGGAGCATCCGACTGGGTGGATGTGGGGTAGGAATATCGTCTTTCTGCGCATCCGCAGGCAGGCTGTAGTATGGAAATAGACCTTTTGGGGCCGATATGGACCACTAGTGGTCCAAATGGGCTGTGGGAGGTGTCAAAGTGAAACTTGTGTGGGATAGAGTCAGAATGGCGTGTTTCTACTGCAAGTCGCGTCAATCTGCGCATGCGCAGTTGGGTGTAGTAAGTAAAGCGGCCATTTTAGGGCAGTGAAGGAATGTATTTGGTGTAGAAATGGACCATCCTTAGTCCGAATGCGTCGTGTGAAGTGGCATCTTGTAGCAAGGCTCGCCAACGCAGAGCTCAATGCTTCAACGCCCTGGTGAATTAGCCCAAAAGCTCTCATTTTTTCTAGACACCAATACACCGAAATGCAGTGACGCCCGTCAATGCCTGTCGTTACACCCTAGCCTAACACCTTGACGCCATGATATAGACCGAAGAGAGAACAACAACAACAACAAGGATGAGAGAACAACAGCAAGTTTTTTCATATAGTTTATTCTCCCCAATGTTACATCATACCCACGTTTGGGGAGCCGCGTTGGGTAGGTTTATAATTCAAGAAGTCTCTTGTCCAATCAGAGGCCACCATTTGGTCCTGTCATACTCGTTCTTGTCCGTTAGATGTATTCTCGGCTGTCCAATCACAAGTCGCCATTTCAGAAAGTCCTATCTTCGGCCATGTTCGCTTTGAACCGTTTGTTCTATGGTGTAGAGATTGACCATCCTTGGTCCGAATGCGTCGTGGGAAGTGTCATCTTGCAGTTCTCGGGGTGTAAACTCCATTTGGGGGATGTCCACAGTATCTGTGACGTCATCGGTGACGTCATTAGTACGAGTAGTAGCGAAAGAACATGTTTTATGATTGGCTCAGTGCCAATTTTTTCCCACGATTTGCGGGATGTCCACAGCATCTGTGACGTCATTGGTGACGTCATGAGTACGAGTGGTAGCGAAATTTTGATTAGTCGTCCAATACATATGGAATGATGAGGGACACTAGTTAATCTATATATGTACAGACACCAGCACACACCTGTACCTGTGCTGCACCCTGTACCCTATACATTCAGGGTCTCGGGAGCTCGGAGCTCCGGAGCTCTTGGAACTCGGAGCTCTTGGAACTCGGAGAGGCTTTCCCAACATCTTTGAGGCGTCCCCAACGCCCGTCTTAACGCATGGACGCACTAACGACGGTGAGTGAGTGAGTGAGTGAGTGAGTGAGTGAGTGAGTGAGTGAGTCTTCCGATTCCGGTCACGTGACAATAAACATGGAAAAACCCGGATGTAAGATGAGGAACCGGATGTAAAACTACAGTACCCAGGGAAGTGACATTTGACCCTGCGCTACTCGGAAGTGACGTCATCGTACGCAGGCACACACACACACATATACCTGGTGCACCCACACCCTAGTGTACCCTATGCCCTACGGGCTATAGGGTACAGGGTGCACCGCGTGTGTGTGTGTGTGTGTGCCTGCGTACGATGACGTCAGTTCCGAGTAGCGCAGGGTCAAATGTCACTTCCCTGGGTACTGTAGTTTTACATCCGGGTCCTCATCTTACATCGGGTCTTCATCTTACATCCGGGTTTTTCCATGTTTACTGTCACGTGACCGGGACCGGAAGACTCACTCACTCACTCACCGTCGTTAGTGCGTCCATGCGTTAAGACGGGCGTTGGGGACGCCTCAAAGATGTTGGGAAAGCCTCTCCGAGTTCCAAGGGCTCCGGAGCTCCGAGCTCCAAGGACTCCGGAGCTGCGAGCTCCGAGTTCCAAGAGCTCCGGAGCTCCGAGCTCCCGAGACCCTGAATGTATAGGGTACAGGGTGCAGCACAGGTACAGGTGTGTGCTGGTGTCTGTACATATATAGATTAACTAGTGTCCCTCATCATTCCATATGTATTGGACGACTAATCAAAATTTCGCTACCACTCGTACTGATGACGTCACCAATGACGTCACATGCTGTGGACATCCCGCAAATCGTGGGGAAAAATTGGCACTGAGCCAATTATAAAACATGTTCTTTCGCTACTACTCGTACTGATGACGTCACCGATGACGTCACAGATACTGTGGACATCCCTCAAATGGAGTTTACACCCCGAGAACTGCAAGATGACACTTCCCACGACGTATTCGGACCAAGGATGGTCAATCTCTACACCATAGAACAAACGGTTCAGAGCGAGCATGGCCGAAGATAGGACTTTCTGAAATGGCGACTTGTGATTGGACAGTCGAGAATACACCTAACGGACAAGAACGAGTATGACAGGACCAAATGGTGGCCTCTGATTGGACAAGAGACTTCTTGAATTATTAACCTACCCAACGCGGCTCCCCCAGCGTGGGTATGATGTAACATTGGGGAGAATAAACTATATGAAAAAACTTGTTGTTGTTCTCTCATCCTTGTTGTTGTTGTTGTTCTCTCTTCGGTCTATATCATGGTGTCACGGTGTTAGGCTAGGGTGTAACGACAGGCATTGACGGGCGTCACTGCATTTCGGTGTATTGGTGTCTAGAAAAAATGAGAGCTTTTGGGCTAATTCACCAGGGCGTTGAAGCGTTGAGCTTGGCGTTGGCGAGCCTTGCTACAAGATGCCACTTCACACGACGCATTCGGACTAAGGATGGTCCATTTCTACACCAAATACATTCTTTCACTGCCCTAAAATGGCCGCTTTACTTACTACACCCAACTGCGCATGCGCAGATTGACGCGACTTGCAATAAAAACACGCCATTCTGACTATCCCACACAAGCTTCACTTTGACACCTCCCACAACCCATTTGGACCACTAGTGGTCCATATCGGCCCCAAAAGGTCTATTTCCATACTACGACCTGCCTGCGCATGCGCAGAATGACGATATTCCTACCTCACATCCACCCAGTCGGATGCTCCCTCACGTGCGCTTCACATTGATACCTCAGTCGACTCCAACGGACCGATAGTGGCCCACCTAAACCTCAAACCGTCTATTTCCATTCCCTTTTCCCACAAATCCCTCTCTGCGCATGCGCAGAATGTTGAACACGAAAGACACACTTGTCCAGGTGGATGCTCCTTTACGAGTACGTCACAACGATACCTCATAAGACTCCATCGGCTCACTAGGGGCTCACCTCAACACCAAAACGTCTATTTCCATACCCCTTTCCCAAAATTCCCTGTCTGCGCATGAGCAGAATGTCGGACACGGACAACACACTAGTCCAGGCGGATGCCCCCTCACGGCTGCTTTACATTGATACCTCACTCAACCCCATTGGACCATTAGTGGTCCACCTAGAACCCAAAACGTCTATTTCCATACCCTTTGTCTACTGCGCATGCACAGAATGACGTCAGTTCCACGTCGTACTAGTTCAGGCGGATGCCCCCTCACATAGGCTTCACACTGATACCTCAATTGACTCCATAGGACCACGAGTGGCCCGCCTCGACCCCAAAACGTCAATTTCCATACCCTTTTCCCACAATTCCCTGTCTACGCATGCACAGAATGGTGACAACGCCCGAGCCACTAGTCCAGTCAGATGCCCCCTCACATTGATACCTCATACGACTCCATTGGTCCATTAGGGGCTCCCCTAGATCCCAAAACGTCTATCTCCATACCCTTTTCCCACAATTCCTTGTCTGCGCATGCGCAGAATGTTGACAACGCCCGAGCCACTAGTTCAGGCGGATGCCTCTTTAGGAATGCTTCACAGTGATACCTCATACGACTCTATCGGCCCATTAGGGGCTCACCTAGACCCGAAAACGTCTATTTTCATACCCTTGGTCTACTGCGCATGCGCAGAATGCCGATATTTCAACTCCACACCCAGTCCATCAGATGCCCCTTCATGTGTGTTTCACATTAATACCTCACTCGACTCCATAAGCCCAATAGTGGCTCCCCTAGATCCCAAAACGTCTATTTCCATACCCTTGATCTACCGCGCATGAGCAGAATGACATATTTCAACCCCGCACCCAGCCCATCAGATGCCCCTTTACGAATGCTTCATATTGATACCTCACTCAACTCCATCGGACCATTAGTGGCTGCCCTAGGCCCCAAAACGTCTATTTCCATACCCTTTGTCCACCGCGCATGCGCAGAATGACGATATTTCAACCCCACACCCAGCCCATCAGATGCCGCCTCACATAAGCTTCACAATGATACCTATTACGACCCCATCGGATCATCCATACCTCATACACGCATTTTCTCGTATAGATTTAATATGCAAATGTTCGAATCACGGAAGATAACCCGACATTTGCCAAAAACCACAAAAGTGCATCAAGAGTTACCTCCCTTTTGCGGGGAGCTCTCTTGAGCTGGTGGCGCCCCCTGTCGGATTGTTTAGGGAAATCAAGAGTTACCCCACAAGTTTAAGTGCAAAGAGGGCAATGTGACCTTTTCCGTCTTTTCTATACTACTGAGGCGTTTCAATTATAGCCTTCATGAGTTATTTCAATCAGTGTATAGTAACATTTTGAATGTTTATACCGCTTATTACTTCGGAATGGCGAATTTACTGCAAAATACCATCGAACCTAAAGAATCGTCCGTAAGTATTACAATTTTATTACGACTTACTCACCGACAATACTGATACGTTTAATCACACGACTTTGTCGATATAATGATGTACATAGTGAACGGCGTTGTAAATTATCTAAAATTCGATTATAGCCGAGTTCCATATAATGATCGTTCACTTTTAATATCTCAATTGTATGTTTTTAACAGGATAATAACTCTGTATGGGCTGGATTCGTACGAGAAAATGCGGACATTTTAGGTAGTTCCGGTTGGCCCAGTTTGGAGAATGTATTTGTCATAGATGCGGTCGTTGAAACACGAACGGTTTATAATGACGATGACTGGAATGTGGGTATAAGAAGTCCGACAACCATTCTCCTAAATGATTCCCCTTCACTTCCGGAGATTAAAACACGCAAATGTGTAGAAGAATTATCCCGTTTATTCTCGCCCAGAGTTTGCAAAAACTGTAACCAGTCATTAGGCGTCGAAGTTTGTGGAAAATGTCGAGTTAGTTTATGCCGAGATTGCGCATGTTTCGCCCGGCAGGTGTCATTCGGGGTTGATATTTTGTCCAACCTGTTGTAGTTGTAAGTTTTGTGGTCATTGGTGAATGAAACTTTCCAAATAATCAAAACCAATAATAACTGCCACACCTATCTATGGATGGTATATTTATTATCATTGGATACCAGATGTAACCGACCATCATCCATATAAGGTCATATCGAAACGACTCTGGACGGTGGCTGAAAGAAAGAAGAACACAACTTCGGTTGTCAGTCAGGGTGTGTGTGTGAGTGAGTGAGTGAGTGAGTGAGTGAGTTAGTGAGAGTGAGTGAGTGAGTGAGTGAGTGAGTGATTGAGGCATGCCCAACGTCCGTGAGGCGTTCTCAACGCCCGTCTTAACGCATGGACGCCCAAACGATGGTGAGTGAGTGAGTGAGTGAGTGAGTGATTGAGGCATGCCCAACGTCCGTGAGGCGTTCCCAACGCTCGTCTTAACGCATGGATGCACTAACGATGGTGAGTGAGTGAGTGAGTGAGTCAGTGATTGAGGCATGCCCAACGTTCGTGAGGCGTTCCCAACGCTCGTCTTAACGCATGGACGCACTAACGATGGTGAGTGAGTGAGTGAGTTAGTGAGAGTGAGTGAGTGACTGACTGAGTGAGTGATTGAGGTATGCCCAACGTCCGTGAGGCGTTCTCAACGCCCGTCTTAACGCATGGACGCACTCACTCAATCACTCACTCACTCACTCTCACTCACTAAAAGGTACTAAAATCAATACAATTATGTAACATGACCGCCCTATCTGGACATCGAATCAATATTTACCACGTCATTATTAGTCGAGTGTTACCATACACTAATTGCAATGCCTTTTTGTAAAAATTAATAGGACCTACAATATAGGGCTCATATATGAATGATTAGCGTACAGATTCGGAAAATTTATTGAAATGAATCCGTACTATATATAAATATATCGAAATAACATCTTTTTGTAAAAGCGATATAAAACCTAAAATATATGCCGTGTTATTTAATCGTTATTAATGATTAACGTATGAATTCGGAAGGTTTATTAATAATATCATATGTAGATCTATACTATATATATATATTTAGGTAAATTATAACGTATATAATTTATTAATATCCAGACACAATCATTTATACAAATAGAAATTGATAATGGCGTATGACAGGGGTCGGTGGGTGATGATGGATTGCGGAGGCTATGTGGATTTGGGAGGCTATGTGGCGAGCTGTGATACTGTTTCTCTACTATTTCAAGATATACTATCAAATTTGAAATATGTTAAACAGTTTTCACGAAATTTCAGTTGAATAATGGTGACTATTCTTTTCATTTCATTTTTTCAATTTTTTAATATTTTTTTCTACACGGTAATCGCCACAGTTATGCAAATTTCATAAGTGAACTCATACACTTTCATATTTATTTATTGCTACAGAAGACAATTTATCAAGGGGTGTACAAAACTGCCTCAGGTGGATTACGTACCCTTAAAATCATGGCATAGCGCATCCGGTATTGAAGACCACCTATACTGTGCAAAACATAGAACGTGAAGTATGTGCATGTTGCAATTCCATGTCGGCGAAGAAAATAATCTGCAGGCTGTATTATAGATTCTCAAAATGTCATCAGCTTTGTCAATCTCAGTAAACTCAGATATAATATCACAGAATAATATATCTGAATTCAGCCCTATACAAATCCTGTGCAAATTTGAAACTACATTTGTTAGCCAATCACGTAGCTACATGTAGCTTGGTTAAACAATTCCAAGATCACGCCCACAGTAATTGCACGCGGTAGCACGTGGACCAACACAGTAAACATTATCACAAAGCAGTATCCAAATATGGCATCATTTCCAGACAGTGTGTGTGAACATCAAATGGTTTGTTCCCGTCGAAAAATCTGGCTTTGTTAGGCGGCAGGAAATATCAAAAGATTGTGCCGTCCGAAGATGTTTAAACCCGTGAATTAAACGTCAATCATTGTCGAAGAGAAAAGACGAAAATTTTCGTGATTGGCTTATTATGGGATCTCGTAGAATATCGGCGAACATTTCGCATGAAGTTTTCATAGCGTTACGTCTAGATGGTATTCCCATGATTTACCATCTTGGTTTACCTAGATTGCAGCTTTGGACGTATGCCTACTCCTGGGCTTGTAAATTACTTAATGGATGTTTATTCCATTCGTAATTTATAGTTAGTGATTTAATCTTGAGCTTTTGTGTTAGAGAATGATAAAACAGACCAAGCAACCATGCATGAAAAGAGAAATATCACAGTTTAGTTGTAACGCGTGTTACCGATTATTTTATAGATCTCTGAAGGATTATCTCCACTGTTTTGACATGAAAGTCCAGGACTGTAACGACACTGTGAAGAATAACGTTCGTCTGACCAAAGAAAATGCGGCCTCTTCTTACTCGAAGGAACCTTATAACTGCAAAATAATAAATGGTATGTACAGTAACGTTTTTGGTCGATACTCTATGTGTGTGCATTTGTGTGTATGAGGCGCCGTTTGTGACAATATTGTCAACGGCAAATATATAGAGGTATAAACCAAAATATAAAGTCGCCGTTTGTGGCAATATTGCCAAACACAAATATATAGTTAAAATCAAAATATAAAATGACTTTTGGCAAATATAGTTTAGTTTAAAATATATATATACATAGAAAATATAAACTAAACTATATTTGCCAAAAGTCACTTTATATTTTGATTTTACCTCTATATATTTGTCGTTGACAATATTGTCACAAACGGCGCCTCTTATGTGTGTGTGTGTCTCCGCAGTTTGATGTTTCAGACTACTGTAGTGTAGTACAGCTTATTCTGTATTCAATACACAGAACTTCAAATATAACATCAGATACTTTATTTGACGTTGGTTTTATAACCAATAACAAAAGCTTATTAGAAGTTTTTGTCGACATAGTATATAAATAACCAATACTTTGAAAACTGGAAACAAATTTAATCTATAAATGTAGAATGTATTGAGGATCTCAACTGTTCTTCATACATTTATTTTGGGTCATGTCATGCCACGAGATACGTTCGTGATCACTGCATGCTATCATGCGCGCGAAAGGTTGGCGAGTAATCTGCGAGGTAAGTTCACCGTAATGGCATGCTACAGTAGACTGACAAGGTCATTTTGAATACGTGACCCATTTTGAAGTCTCTAAGAATTCAGATATATCACTAAGAATATAGCAAACATCGGGGGCGACTCCATACAGACACTGGAAGAATGAACATACATTTACTTTCCAGATCTGACGACTACGGCACCAAAATTTGGGAAAAGACTGCGTCAGTACTATATTTACATGCAAGTAATATATTACCGACCACTGCTACATGGATAATAGTTTACATGCCGATATATGTATCTGGATAAAATGATCAGATATCCATGTTGTTGCATTTGCAAACGCAATATGTCGTAGTAAAATTTTATCACTGGTGAAAATAGTTCAGTGACGTCACGACCAGGCGTAGAAATTTATTTTCTCGCGCTACTATGCACCAAGGTGTATACGAAAAATAGGTCATGATCATGTCGTTAATAACACTGCGTTAATTCTGCATTTATGTGATAATAAAAGTTATCCCATACATGTGATCCTGTAATTGACCACAATCCTTCCCAGCTTGCCACAATCCTCTTGAAAATGTCACATCCTCAGTCATGTCAATGAGAGCTGTCAAGGACATTCGTTACATTGTTTCTGCATTGTGAAGTAATACGGAAGTTGAAAGGGAAACGGTAATGAATACAGAGTAAGTGGTGTTCTCATAGGCGTAATCATGATACTCTACCTTTTCAGCTGTCAATGATGTTACCGTTTCAGCTGTCAATGATGTACCGTTTCAGCTGTCAATGATGTTACCGTTTCAGCTGTCAATGATGTTACCGTTTCAGCTGTCAATGATATTACCGTTTCAGCTAGCAATGATGTCACCGTTTGCCAGGATCCAGACACCTGTTCTTTTAGATTAGATGGTTTCAGTAAGGAACAGATTTGCAGGTATGTACAATCGTGATATTGCTAACGCAAAAATTATCTTTCGCAAATACACTATTAATCACGGTTAGTAGGGGGAACAAACCCACACATTCACATACCCATATTAGATACAGCGGTTTACTTTCCAAAAACGCAAATGGTTATTTGCTCGCGAAGACATAAGGTATGTGCATCTTCCTCCTCCTCCTCCTAACCCTCGTTAAATTGTCAACAGGTCAAAGAGCAAGGTCACTGGGATAATAAATCAGCAAGTGAATGAAAATCATAGTTTGTGAGCTGATGCATTAGTGGGGAGCGATATTTCAGCTATGTGTCTTTTCATTTCAAAAGGTCCCCCAGATGAAAAGGTCCAGTTAACTGTGGCCTAATATAAAGACCATCATTGAAAATCGCCATTTTGTCATATATGAGTTGCGGATGATGTTTTGCAAAAGAAAATTTAACTCAAATGTCAAGATAAAGGTCACATGCGCCCATGAATCAGGAAAATCTTTGAAAATAAATAAAGCAAATGTGGATACATTAGTGAGAGACGCTATTCGACGTCTACATCAGTGTACCCAAAACAGGAAAATTATTGAAAAATTGACCTGTGCTATTGCTCCAGCCCAATGATATAGATTGTCATAAATCTTCAACAATATTCAAAACGTATGGCAGTCAAGAAAACGATAAAACGGCCACCGTCACTGGAGGCTAAAAACCACGTTCATTCTTTCATGTAAGAGGTCCTCTTGATATTAGGGCATTAGTTCAATGATAGGAATGCCATATGCCGATAATTCGAATGGGATCACCAGGCTCTGTTTAGTGTTCTGATCAGCATGACGAGGAGTTCCAATTTGAATGTTATTTGCCATTCCGTCTGCGCCATTGCATGATTTATACTGTCATTTCTCTGATGAGTTCTAAAGGGTATGTTAGGGACTTTTTCTGCTTAATTCTGGGCTCTTGAGGACTATGCCATTCTGGGTTGGAATGCCTTCTGCCAGTCCCTAGCATTTTCTGAAAGGTCAATAAAAGATCACGCCATAATTTAGCTTGTCCAAATGGTATTGCACAGGGAGGGGCTTTCGTGACATTTAACAAGATTTGGTCAATCCTGTCACAGGAACTCTTCTCAACACCACGTCAAATATTACATCCATACTTCGAACTAGCCTTGGTATATTAGCCCACCAGTTGACTTCAAGGAACTTATAAATAAACACGGGGCATCAATGACCTTCAATCCATTTGCATTTCGAAATGTTTTCTAGAAGTGGGTTATTCACTTTCTGACTTACATAGCAGGCCAACGCAACCGCAATATTAGAAGGAATGACGTAGCGAACTGGGGATTGACGGCACCATACACACAGTTGTGTAGGCTCGGTGTGTAGGTTCTGATTGGTTCGTCTCTGGTTCGTATATGGGTTTTATACCCCGGGACACTGTAGGCCGTCGAATATATCACGGCTAGTTTGAACATTGATGTAATGAAGATGTCATAGGAATGCTGGGGTCCCTTTTTCCATCGTTATACCTGTATGACAAATTAGATTGCCTCTTTGCAGTTTATTTGCTTCGGCATTTGACTCGAATTGTTAATTGCCTCCCTTTCTGTAACTCCTCAACAGATACTTCAATTTGAATTCTCTCCTTGTTTTACTTCGCCATTCGACACATCGACTGGATTGCTTCCTTTTCTGTAAACCCTCACCAGATTCAACTATGATTTTGCTTCGACATTCGACAGATATGCCACTCGGACTTTTCTCTTTCTGCTACGATACTGGATACGTTGGATTGCCTCTCTTTCTGCACTGCCTCGTCAATTTCGCCAGTTAGACTTTTCTTGTATTTACTTCAACATATACGACATATCGGTCTGCCTACCTATTTTTACCACCACCTCCGACAGATGGTACCGTACGTAATTTTGGCTTCTCTTTTGATTCATATACAGGTATGTCACACAGGATTGTCTTCCATATATCTAACTGCATGCTCCACAAATACGCCGGTTCGACCTATCTCCCTTCTCGCCTCCTCGTTCGACATATTGGATTGCCACATTGCCAGATATGTGAACTACTGTTAACATGTTTTTGCATTGACGTTCGACATTGCTTCCCTTCCTCTATTCTACGACTGTCGATGGGTTCGATAGATTGGTCAGTTTTACTGGTCGCTTTCGTTGCCTCGACATTCGAAAGATTGGATTTCCTCCCTTTTGGCAACACCTCGACAGATACACCGACTGACTTCTCTTGCTTAGATATTGAACATATATGCCACTTTGACTTTTCTCTTCCTGCTCCGACATCCGACACATTGAATTGCCTCTCCTGCTGCAACCGCTCTTTTTTGCTTCGACAGTCGACACATTGGATCGCTTCCCTTTCTCTTCTGCTTCGGCATTAAACGTATTGGATTGCCTCTTTTTCTACAGTTCCTCAACGGATTCGCTAGTTCGACATTTCTCCTTTTCGTTTCGACATTCGACAGAACCTCTCGACAGCTACGTCAGTTTCACTCTCTTCTGTTTTGTTTTGCCTGTGAAGTTAGACACATTGGATTGCTTTTTCTTCAATCCATCGACAGATACGCCAGTTTGAATTTGCTCTTTCTTTGCCTCGACATTTGACAGATATGCGACTTTGACTTTTTATTTCTCCGTCATAAATTCGGGGGGGATATCGATTAGCATGCCTGTCAGGCCATCCGTCTGTAATCATTTGTTTTCAACCCAACTCATCAGTGTATGTTCGATCTCCATGAATCTTGGTACTCATTATCGTCAGCATATGAAGATGCGCATGTTTTCGTACCCCTCATCAACCACCTCGCTGGGGGTCTAATAATAGTCCAGCCACCAGTCAGATTTTTGGACTGGATTCGGGGCCGCGCGCACATCGCCGGAAGTGATATAGTAAAATAGATGTTTGCCGAACATTTCGATTACTTTTCTAGTCTGCATAATACCTCTGTTGACCTAGCGTTAAAAAGAATTATCTACAGAATATTTTTCCTGTTTATCTGGACAGAGCATATGAAAAGTAGTTCGCTCATGTGCAAAACAAGTTGTTCGGCCGGATTCAAACGGAACCGTGCGTACGTGGGTTTTCCCCTATACGTCTTAGCAACGTAGTAAAGGTCAACTTCCGCTATTGAAGGCAGGGATGCTAGATGGGCCTGTGAAATGAGAGCATACGCTGTGGGGAGGATGACCCCTCATATAATTCACATCAGAGTTATAGCCCTTAGTGATTTAAAACATGATGCCCTATCTTATACATCCTTTTCAACTAAACTCGTCTAACAGTGTATGCACAATTACTATGAAACGGTCACCGTATGAAGATGGGCATCTGCCGTTTTCCGACTCGTTGTATCATTCCTCACAGAGTTATGACCCTTGTGCTGACGTCATATTTACGGTGACTCCCCTGCAGTGTTCACTGAAATCCGATGTGATTTTCTTCATATTCAGTTTAAAGGTTCTCATTTTAAAATACATTCCAAATAAAATTTGGTAGGTCCCACACGAGTTTTCAATACTTTTACATTGGAATAATATATCGTTCTCAAACTGGCGTACCGTATCTGTTTAGTGGTTACAGAAAGGAAAGAGACCTGTGTATGTGTTACCCCTTGGAATTGTTTCCGAATATAATACACACATATTTTACACATACATGGTTATGTTGCAGGAGTTTGAATAGTTACCTGGATTGTATGAGCACGAGAGGAGAAGGCTGCACCGAAACGGTGAAGAATAAAGTTCGACTGACAAAGGAAAGCACAATTTCAATATATTCCAAAGATCCATGGAACTGCAAAATTGGCAATGGTATGTATTCCCTAAACAAAGTTTTACCCCAATATTTCTCCGAACTACTTGTCTTTAACCTGGCCACAATCGAATATGCCATAAATGCGTGGCATCCCCAAAGCATACAATTTCAAATCTCACCTGGAGTATTCTGTATTCAGTTTCATCTTGTTGACATGATTCACACTGGTAGATACGAACATTTACTCCATGTCTCAGCTAACATATACATGTTTTCGACGAGAGATGAGGTTAACTAACAAGGGACTGAACAAACAGTCTCTGTGAAGCCCTACTTTAAACACAGATCACATCCCACTTTCAGTAGACTACCCTCGTCCATAAAGAACTCCCGCTTACGTAACCTCATCCACGCGACACCAATATCACCATAAATAAAAACAAATACAAGCTAGTTTTCTGCGAGACTGAAGCGGTCAACAGTTGTCCCGATGCTGATAATACATCAAAATTGCTATGAATTCTCTAAAAATTTAGTTGATATCTTTTAAACTACAAAGAACACATAGAAAATTAAGTTGGTTTCTTCGGAAATAGAAGCAAAATAAAGAGAGGACGCTAATGGGCCAACGTAGGCAACACAACATGATGTACCTGTCGTCAAACCCATACAATTGACCAGTATTCTTTAATGCTAATGGTTTTTTCTACTGTACAGCGTACTTCACGGACACTGTAAAATTGACTGAACCGTCATATGAACACCATGGCAATTTTGCATAATGGGTTTTCACTTTAAAGTCAAGATTAAATATTGGTGTAAAATGCCACATTCGGTAATAACAACAAGTTCATGAACAATTCTCGCATCAATAATCGAAGAGAAATTATACGCTTCGATCATGCCATAATTGTGAAGTAATACTGGAAGTTGAAACGGAAACGGTAATGAATACAGAGTAAGTGGTGTTCTCATAGGCGTAATCATGATACTCTACCTTTTCAGCTGTCAATGATGTTACCGTTTCAGCTGTCAATGATGTACCGTTTGAGCTGTCAATGATGTTACCGTTTCAGCTGTCAATGATGTTACCGTTTCAGCTGTCAATGATGTTACCGTTTCAGCTGTCAATGATGTTACCGTTTCAGCTACCAATGATGTCACCGTTTGCCAGGATCCAGACACCTGTCCTTTTAGATTAGATGGTTTCAGTAAGGAACAGATTTGCAGGTATGTACAATCGTGATATTGCTAACGCAAAAATTATCTTTCGCAAATACACTATTAATCACGGTTAGTAGGGGGAACAAACCCACACATTCACATACCCATATTAGATACAGAGCTTTACTTTCCAAAAACGCAAATGGTTATTTGCTCGCGAAGTCATAAGGTATGTGCATCTTCCTCCTCCTCTTCCTGACTCTTGTTAAATTGTCAACAGGTCAAAGAGCAAGGTCACTGGGATAATAAATCAGCAAGTGAATGAAAATCATAGTTTGTGATCTGATGCATTAGTGGGGAGCGATATTTCAGCTATGTATCTTTTCATTTCAAAAGGTCACCCAGATGAAAAGGTCCAGTTAACTGTGGCCTAATATAAAGACCATCATAGAAAATCGCCATTTTGTTATATATGAGTTGCGGATGATGTTTTGCAAAAGAAAATTTAACTCAAATGTCAATATAAAGGTCACATGCGCCCATGAATCAGGAAATCTTTGAAAATAAATAAAGCAAATGTGGATACATTAGTGAGAGACGCTATGCGACGTCCACATCAGTGTACCCAAAACAGGGAAATTATTGAAAAATTGACCTGTGCTATTGCTCCAGCCCAATGATATAGATTGTCATAAATCTTCAACAATAATCAAAACGTATGGCAAACAAGAAAACGATAAAACGGCCACCGTCACTGGAGGCTAAAAACCACGTTCATTCTTTCATGTAAGAGGTCCTCTTGATATTAGGGCATTAGTTCAATGATAGGAATGGCATATGCCGATAATTCGAATGGGATCACCAGGCTCTGTTTAGTGTTCTGATCAGCATGACGAGGAGTTCCAATTCGAATGTTATTTGCCATTCCCTCTGCGCCATTGCATGATTTATACTGTCATTTCTCTGATGAGTTCTAAAGGGTATGTTAGGGACTTTTTCTGCTTAATTCTCGGCTCTTGAGGACTATGCCATTCTGGGTTGGAATGCCTTCTGCCAGTCCCTAGCATTTTCTGAAAGGTCAATAAAAGATCACGCCATAATTTAGCTTGTCCAAATGGTATTGCACAGGGAGGGGCTTTCGTGACATTTAACAAGATTTGGTCCATGCTGTCACAGGAACCCTTCTCAACACCACGTCAAATATTACATCCATACTTCGAACTAGCCTTGGTATATTAGCCCACCTGTTGACTTCAAGGAACTTATAAATAAACACGAGGCATCAATGACCTCCAATCCATTTGCATTTCGAAATGTTTTCTAGAAGTGGGTTATTCACTTTCTGACTTACATAGCAGGCCAACGCAACCGCAATATTAGAAGGAATGACGTAGCGAACTGGGGATTGACGTCACCATACACACAGTTGTGTAGGCTCAGTGTGTAGGTTCTGATTGGTTCGTCTCTGGTTCGTATATGGGTTTTATACCCCGGGACACTGTAGGCCGTCGAATATATCACGGCTAGGTTGAAGTGTGAACATCGATGTAATGAAGATGTCATAGGAATGCTGGAGTCCCTTTTTCCATCGTTATACCTGTATGACAAATTAGATTGCCTCTTTGCAGTTTATTTGCTTCGGCATTTGACTCGACTTGTTAATTGCCTCCCTTTCTGTAACTCCTCAACAGATACTTCAATTTGAATTCTCTCCTTGTTTTGCTTCGACATTCGACACATCGACTGGATTGCTTCTTTCTCTGTAAACCCTCACCAGATTCAACAATGATTTTGCTTCGACATTCGACAGATATGCCACTCGGACTTTTCTCTTTCTGCTAGGACACTCGATACGTTGGATTGCCTCTCTTTCTGCACTGCCTCGTCAATTTCGCCAGTTAGACTTTTCTTGTATTTACTTCAACATATACGACATATCGGTCTGCCTACCTATTTTTACCACCACCTCCGACAGATGGTACCGTACGTAATTTTGGCTTCTCTTTTGATTCATGTACAGGTATGTCACACAGGATTGTCTTCCATATATCTAACTGCATGCTCCACAAATACGCCGGTTCGACCTATCTCCCTTCTCGCCTCCTCGTTCGACATATTGGATTGCCACATTGCCAGATATGTGAACTACTGTTAACATGTTTTTGCATTGACGTTCGACATTGCTTCCCTTCCTCTATTCTACGACTGTCGATGGGTTCGATAGATTGGCCAGTTTGACTGGTCGCTTTCGTTGCCTCGACATTCGAAAGATTGGATTTCCTCCCTTTTGGCAACACCTCGACAGATATACCGACTGACTTCTCTTGCTTAGATATTGAACATATATGCCACTTTGACTTTTCTCTTCCTGCTCCGACATCCGACACATTGAATTGCCTCTCCTGCTGCAACCGCTCTTTTTTGCTTCGACAGTCGACACGTTGGATCGCTTCCCTTTCTCTTCTGCTTCGGCATTAAACGTATTGGATTGCCTCTTTTTCTACAGTCCCTCAAAAGATTCGCTAGTTTGACATTTCTCCTTTTCGTTTCGACATTCGACAGAACCTCTGGACAGCTACGTCAGTTTCACTCTCTTCTGTTCTGTTTTGCCTGTGAAGTTAGACACATTGGATTGCTTTTTCTTCAATCCATCGATAGATACGCCAGTTTGAATTTGCTCTTTCTTTGCCTCGACATTTGACAGATATGCGACTTTGACTTTTTATCTCTCCGTCATAAATTCGGGGGGATATCGATTAGCATGCCTGTCAGGCCATCCGTCTGTAATCATTTCTTTTCAACCCAACTCATCAATGTATGTACAATCTCCATGAATCTTGGTACTCATTATCGTCAGCATATGAAGATGCGCATGTTTTCGTACCCCTCATCAACCATCTCGCTGGGGGTCTAATAATACTCCAGCCACCAGTCAGATTTTTGGACTGGATTCGGGGCCGCGCGCACATCGCCGGAAGTGATATAGTAAAATAGATGTTTGCCGAACATTTCGATTACTTTTCTAGTCTGCATAATACCTCTGTTGACCTAGCGTATTATCTACAGAATATTTTTCCTGTTTATCTGGACAGAGCATATGAAAAGTAGTTCGCTCATGTGCAAAACTGAAGTTGTTCGGCCGGATTCAAACGGAACCGTGCGTACGTGGGTTTTCCCCTATACGTCTTAGCAACGTAGTAAAGATCAACTTCCGCTACTGAAGGCAGGGATGCTAGATGGGCCTGTGAAATGGGAGCATACGCTGTGGGGAGGATGACCCCTCATATAATTCACATCAGAGTTATAGCCCTTAGTGATTTAAAACATGATGCCCTATCTTATACATCCTTTTCAACTAAACTCGTCTAACAGTGTATGCACAATTACTATGAAACGGTCACCGTATGAAGATGGGCATCTGCCGTTTTCCGACTCGTTGTATCATTCCTCACAGAGTTATGACCCTTGTGCTGACGTCATATTTACGGTGACTCCCCCTGCAGTGTTCACTGAAATCCGATGTGATTTTCTTCATATTCAGTTTAAAGGTTCTCATTTTAAAATACATTCCAAATAAAATTTGGTAGGTCCCACACGAGTTTTCAATACTTTTACATTGGAATAATATATCGTTCTCAAACTGGCGTACCGTATCTGTTTAGTGGTTACAGAAAGGAAAGAGACCTGTGTATGTGTTACCCCTTGGAATTGTTTCCGAATATAATACACACATATTTTACACATACATGGTTATGTTGCAGGAGTTTGAATAGTTACCTGGATTGTATGAGCACGAGAGGAGAAGGCTGCACCGAAACGGTGAAGAATAAAGTTCGACTGACAAAGGAAAGCACAATTTCAATATATTCCAAAGATCCATGGAACTGCAAAATTGACAATGGTATGTATTCCCTAAACAAAGTTTTACCCCAATATTTCTCCGAGCTACTTGTCTTTAACCTGGCCACAATCGAATATGCCATAAATGCGTGGCATCCCCAAAGCATACAATTTCAAATCTCACCTGGAGTATTCTGTATTCAGTTTCATCTTGTTGACATGATTCACACTGGTAGATACGAACATTTACTCCATGTCTCAGCTAACATATACATGTTTTCGACGAGAGATGAGGTTAACTAACAAGGGACTGAACAAACAGTCTCTTTGAAGCCCTACTTTAAACACAGATCACATCCCATTTTCAGTAGACTACCCTCGTCCATAAAGAACTCCCGCTTACGTAACCTCATCCACGCGACACCAATATCACCATAAATAAAAATAAATACAAGCTAGTTTTCTGCGAGACTGAAGCGGTCAACAGTTGTCCCGATGCTGATAATACATCAAAATTCCTACGAATTCTCTAAAAATTTAGTTGATATCTTTTAAACTACAAAGAACACATAGAAAATTAAGTTGGTTTCTTCGGAAATAGAAGCAAAATAAAGAGAGGACGCTAATGGGCCAACGTAGGCACCACAACATGATGTACCTGTCGTCAAACCCATACAAATGACCAGTATTCTTTAATGCTAATGGTTTTTTCTACTGTACAGCGTACTTCACTGACACTGTAAAATTGACTGAACCGTCATATGAACACCATGGCAATTTTGCATAATGGGTTTTCACTTTAAAGTCAAGATTAAATATTGGTGTAAAATGCCACATTCGGTAATAACAACAAGTTCATGAACAATTCTCGCATCAGTAATCGAAGAGAAATTATACGCTTCGATCATGCCATAATTATCAGACAAAGTACTTTATATAACAAGATGGCAGCAGTGCTTCGGAATCTATATGGATCTTCTAACGTCAAAACGATGTCCCTTTTCAGTAGCCTCTAGCTTATGGAATATAATATAATGTTTTGAATCCAAGTTGTCGACTTTTTATACGCCCGCCAAAAGGCGGACGTATTATGTGATGGCGGTTTCCGTCCGTCTGTGTCCGGGCGTCTGTGTCTGTCCGTCTGTCCGTCCCTCATGTCCGGTCTATATCTGGGACAGTTTTCTATCTACAATTCTAATTTTTGGTGAGTGGATACCCTACGGGGAGACGATGTGTCGCATACCAAAATGAAGGTCGAGGTCAGAGGTCAGAGGTCAAACGACACTGGCCTAAACAACAGGAAATCACTGAGTGTTCGTGTCCGGTCTATATCTGTGAACTTTTTCTATCCACAGTTGCAATTTTGCGTGAGTGGATACGCTAGGTGGAGACGATGTGTCGCATACCAAAATTGAGATCGCGGTCAGAGGTCAAAGGTCACTGCTGCCTAAAATCAGGAAATCATTGATCACTGACAGTTTTTTATCTACAGTTCTAATTTTTGGTGAGTGGATGCCCTAGGGGGAACGATGTCTTGCATACCAAATGTAGGTCGAGGTCACAGGTCAAAGGTTAGTGTGACAGAAAAATCAAGAAATCACTAAAAATTTCTAATAGGTCATGGTCGAAGGTCAAAGGTCACTGTGACCCCAAAATCAGAAAATTATTAAAAATAATTTTTGTTGTGTCCGTAGATACATAAGGAGGACACGATGTTTCACCTACCAAAATGTAGGTCAAGGTCAAAGGTCAAGGTCACTGTGACCCCAAAATTGTGAAATTGTTAAAAATCATAATTTTTTCAGTCCATTGAGAAATTAGACGGAGCCATTTCGTCATGTACCGAAATTTAGATCCAGGTGAATAGTCAAGGTCACTGTGACCGCAGAATCAAGGTCAAAGGTCAGCGACCTAAAAATCAGGAAATCATTAAAAATTTCTAATTTTTGGTGAGTGGATTCAATAGGGGGAAATGAAGTGTCGCATACCTAAAATTAGGTCAAGATCAAAGATCACTGTGACCTCAAAACCAGGAAATTATTAAAAATAACATGT
Organism: Hanleya hanleyi; assembly: GCA_036873755.1. NCBI lineage: Eukaryota > Metazoa > Mollusca > Polyplacophora > Lepidopleurida > Hanleyidae > Hanleya > Hanleya hanleyi. Next base: position 46,216 of record JAVTVY010009028.1, read on the forward strand.
TTTTGTGTCAGTAGATACATTGGGGGGACACGATATGTCACATACCAAAATGACAGGTCAAGTGACCTGGTCAAAGATCAAGGTCACTGTGACCCCAAAATCGTGAAATTGTTAAAACTCATGATTTTTGTGTTTATTGAGAAATTACGCGGAGACGATTTGTCATCTATCAAGAAATCTTTGAAAATACGTTTGTTTGTGTCAGTAGATACATTAAGGGGGCATGATAGTACATACCAAAACGTAGGTCAAGGCCGAACGTCGAGGTCACTGACCTCCAAAATCATGAAATTAATAAAAATCATGATTTTTTTGTGTCCATTGATACAACGAGGGAAGACGATGTGTCGTGTACCAAATTTAGGTCAAGGTCACTGATCCCAAAATCAGTAAATCATTAAAAAATAACTTTTTTTCTGCCAGTAGATACATTAGAGGGACATGTGTTATATACCAAAATATGGGTCAGGCCGCTAATAATTAATGGTTCGTTTCCCATAACCAGCCCTCATCTATATTTTGAGGGCAAATAATTAAAATCCATGAGGGATTTACATTTTCGTGAGGAAAACTTGCTCATTTTTGTCTGGAACAGCTGCTTGCCAACACTGGTACACGCACTATATCCGGCTGACCCCTAACCCAATAACTGCGCAGAGCCATCTGGCCAGCTTTTGAGTGTGATTAGGCCAGTCAACGAGTGATGCGGTCAAAGAAGAAAATCCGCAAGTTCACATTTTTTAACTCCGAAGGGATAAAACCAACCAAAATCGTTTTTATATTTAGATGAATTAGGCGAAGGCCTGTATTTTAACGGTATCGCCAGTCGTATCTTTTACCTTGTTTTGTTCACACTGCTCGTGAATTAGTGGACTATGTTTTTGGTTCTTGAAGTCGGACAACCTTATACCCAGACCCCATATTCAACACATTGTACCGTGCTGTCAGAGCAATGCGTCAAATTTTATTTTGTAAACTATGCACATGGTAACAAGGGTTTCCACCGCATCTCGAGGTTTCCTTCTGGCGGAATTTTAGTGTCAGAATTGCCCGTGATGATAAGCAGATCATACTGTATTTACGTCCTTGAACAGAATCATTGTTTGTGTTGTTTACAGCCCATCATCGGACTCGCTTGCAACTTGAGCTGAAGGAAAACGGTTCGTCAGAATTCTTTTCTCAGCAACAACAACATTTACATTTCAGTGCTGGTAATGAGAAAATATTTGTCGCATAATTTGGCAATTAATTGAATTCTTATAACACGAAGTTGGCCAACTTAGATTCAAAGTATTTTGGCCTATTTGTCAATTGTCCGTGCCAATTCGCTAAATCGTGATTGTGAATTTGGCCCGAATGTAATAGGTCTGGTTGGTAGGATCGAGTTGAGCGTGCACTTGGAGTTGAGCACACTTGGTGTTGAGCATACTTTAGAGTGGATCCCATTTGGAGCTGTAAACACGCTCGAAAGTTCTAAATTTAACTTGTAAGGCACGTGTAAATTAAATTTCTAAGAACGATGGGGGTTTCTATTGGCCAGTGCAGACAACAAATTGGTATCCATTGCATACGATTACGAGGCAATCAGATAAAGCTAGCAGCACTCATGCTTCCGATTGTGTATGCTTTTTTACATCACTGGATTTCAAAGGTCACAGGATACTACAGGTTTATAGTGAGGATGAAGCTTCCAGGTCTAACTGTTCTTATTTTGACAGTTTATAGATTATGCAATTGTTTGTATGTAGGTATTATTTGCCGGCTCCCATAACAATGGCAAATGACGTGGAAGCAAATCCTGGACCTCCTGCCCATATAATTAGCAGCACAAAGATTGTTCATGGCAGCTTTCATCAAGCATGTCAAGGAGCTCAAATATTCTCTGCGATGTCCGGAGGTAAACAGTGTATGGAAAACTGTATTCGTTTTCATGCCTTTGTAATGCTGAATAAAGAGATACAGGTA
>JAVTVY010009029.1:0-46655 GCA_036873755.1 Hanleya hanleyi
TTTAAAGATTCTGACACTGTATAACTTGAATCTCTATCTCTCACTGAATCTTGTACACAATTTCATCTACCATACTAACAAACTACCTTTTCACTTTCAAACATATTACATTAGACAATCAGTCATGCATCAACATAATACTAGAAGCCAAGATACAAATCTGTACCGGCCATTTTATCGCTCAAACTTGTCTTATCACTCTATCAAAACATCAGGACCTCGGGAATGGAACAATCTACCCTCGACGATAAAACATTTGAATTCATCATCTCTTTTTAAATCAAAGCTGAAAGCATATTTAATTGAACGTAGCCGCCATAATTAAAAATTCTGCCACAGTGTGCATTTGGTCAGTCACTCATTTATCACATATCACCTGCCACAAGTAGCTTAATGAAATATTATCATTTATTTATATAGGGATAGAACAAGCCCCATGGGGTTTTATTCCCGCCGATGACTTACTAGTTGTTATACGAAGTAATTCATAGAATATGATTATATTCCACAACTAGGCTCTTCAATATTTCTGTACTGTATACTTGGTGAATCTAATAAAAAAAAAAAAAAAAAAAAAAAAAAAAAAAAAACGTACGCGACGAGCGGTCAGACAGATTGTCATCATTCCCAGTTGTTCCTTTTTTATTTTATGTCTATTTGTGTCTATTTCCTGCTATCATGGTGGTCATCATAATGCATAATAATGTACAAATCCTTCTAAAATATTTAGCTTGTTTTCATAGGTGCAGAAGCCTGTGGTGGTATCGGTGAATTACCTATCACTTTGTCATGATGACACGAATTCGTGCTCTAATATCGATATCTTCATTGCGCGTGAGGTCATTTGTCATGTTATAACCGATGGTGATATGACTTTTTTTCATTCACTGCAGTAAAATATCGCTTTTATTCAACAGATACTATATCGTCACCAGTTATATAATAAAATCATTTCATATAGAGATAAATAAAGTAAGATAAAAGGGATTTCTTTCGCTGCGAATTATATATCTTGTCAAAATTTTAGCAAACCGACAATCTCTATTTATGTGATTGTCCAACCCGTACAAAGCCGAATGACTATATAATCCGAAGGACATCTAACGCCGTCTTGCTTCTGAAATGGACAATTTAGCTGAACACAAGTTTTCTCGGAAAAGGGTCAACAACAATGCCCACTTTCATTTGTTTTGTACTAGTAACTCCGAATCCCGGTGATGCATGTGCATGAATATGTCTCCCCAATTCTCAGCTATTCAGTAGAAGTGTAGGGGTTCCATGTCCTACAAATAAACGTCATAGGAGAATTTATACATTTCTACTGAATGTAAAAACCGCCACTAAGAGTGCATGCTACGGGGTGTTGATAGGGATATCCTTGAGATGTAAACAACTTGTTAAAGTGATATAAATATAGGTCATCTCGCAATATTGTGAGCTTTATTGTGGGATCTATGTTGGTGAGGATATTCTTGAGATGTAAACAACTTGTTAAAGTGATATAAATATAGGTCATCTCGCAATATTGTGAGCTTTATTGTGAGATCTATGTTGGTGAGGATATTCTTGAGATGTAAACAACTTGTTAAAGTGGAATAAATACAGGTCAAAGCAGATGAAGGAAAGATGTATTATCTGGCATAATACGTTCTCTGTATAACTGTAATAAGCACAATTGGGTTCCCACTTCTTTTCTTTACATGGAATTATCAATGGAACATAAAGTTAGGAAGCATGTCCGAAAATTGTTAGTTTTTCGCCGAGAAATTTATGATTGTTTGTCGATATCGAGAATTTCAAAGGCAATACCGAAGCGAGAATTTTTATGAAGGAATATCATTCGCGATGTTCGTTTTCTTTCGGATTTTTTTTATATATCTGCTTCATTCTAGAAAAAACTCCAGAAAGAAGAACGATATCGGGAATACGTGGAGAAACCTTCGTGAAAAGTTCTCGGTGGAGAAAAAACGAATAAAAAATGATCGAAAGTACATGTAGTGCTGCTTTTGTCTTAATAGCCTGATATCTTGACTAGCAAACTGCGATGCGAAATATTCCAGTAGCTTAAAGAACCAGGCTTGGAAACGTGTTCTGGTTCAACGCTGAAATAAAAATATCCCATACATGTGCTCGGCCCAATTGATAATCCCATGATATATATAAATACCCAGAAGAGTATTCCTAAATTATATATCCGTTATTATAGATGGAACTATGTATTGTTGTTAAGTCTCAGAATGGAGATGGTCGTTTGGGCGTCCAGCCGAGCTGATTATTTCTGGTCTATATTCATTAATCGTGAAGAATAAAAAAAAGCCTCTTTTCAAAATGCGATATTCAATTCTCAATCTCTTTAAAAATCGCGGCCAACTTATAGGTCGGTTATTATTGCATTGTTAAAACGGCAGATACAGTTCAAGTTTACATGACCATATACTTTAATATAGCGCTCTCACAAACAGTGGCGTAAATTTTTTGGATATAAATGACGTAATTGTATTCATTCGCCCCTCGATTGTTTCGCGATATTCTCTCGAAGCTGTCTCGATCACAATTTCTCGACATTCTCTCGATCAACAGAAAACGATTGATTCGCAATGAGTCAGAAAAAACAAATACAACACGATATCGAGGAATTTGAAGTTTGAAAACCATGTGGGTCTTTGGATTTAGAATGTATATATGTGACTTTTGTAACTCAATAAAATGATAATAATAGACACATTTAGCTAGCCAGACACTAATTTTACGTTATAATGTGGTGTATACTATAGTGACTCTCGATTGTTGACCGGGAAATTTTATTCTGAGCCAGCTAAATACTGAATGTTGGAGCTAACGTCTCTATAAATGCTACAAATGATAAATCATTATGAATATATCACACTCATGTACATTTCCTGTCTAAAGAAAATCAGTTTTAGAGTTTTAAATCAGAACAGGGCTACACCACCAAGCACCTCCACTCAAAATTTCTCAAATTTGGCGATACATATCGCATGCTGATAGCAAAATACGAGCGTAGCGTGCAAGATCTATGGCGTTACGTTTCGTAGCTTGTGTCTAATTCCGCTTAACCCGGGGCTAGGGGCCGTATGAACCCATGTACTTCAAGATCCTCATGGTACTCATATGAACAGTCACAATCAAAGGGTGACTGAGATACATCTTTTTTTAGATGACGACTTTACAACGAATATTATGGATTAAGAATACTGATCAGCGATACGGATTTGATATTTTTGGAACATCATGATGTCTTGCCGGCATCATTGAACACTGTTGACCGCTTCTCTCTTGCAGGAAACAAGCCTATGTTTATGTATACTATGATTGTCTTTTTGAATTTGGTGCTAATACTGTTATATGAAATAGGTCTTTGGATTATGGACGCGGATATTCTCTAATGAACGACGGCTGAATTATGAATGACGGACCAGACGCTTGTAATTATAGGTGGCAGATGTTAAAATCTGTGTCATCTCTGGAGTGCACTGGATTTTTCTGTGATTTTGCGCTTCCCTTGGCTCTCCTCTTGAAGAATGTTTAGCAACAACTGGTAAAGAATGCTTTCTAAGTGTCTTATCTAAAGAAAGAGAGGTCTGATCGAAACTTATTCTTGTAAGGACACATTTGTCCAGGTGTCTGATCTGGATAAGTTTCACTTCAAGAAATATAGAACAGCGTAAAATTCATCGAGAATTTCGGCCCATCAACTTAACCCTACCTGGCCTGAGGGGGGCCATTATGGCCCCCCTATCGAACTTTCTGCGCTATCTCAGGAACGACGAAAAATGGAGTGCTGAATCTCGGGGACTTTATAGTTTATCATATTGGGATCATTTTGAGCCCATTTGCATAACCCCCTTGGCAGAGGATCATGGGTAAATTCAAGATGGCGTCCACGTGGGGTATCAGAAAAGTGATGTTTTTGTCACATTTCTGCTTTTCCGCGATGAAAAGTGAAGAAAACTATCTTATTTCACATCACATTAATATTTACTAATTTATCATGCAGTTTTTGTGGAGAAATTGCATAAATAAAAAATTCGGAAAATCCGTCCGAAAAATCGACCAAAAAATGCCGTTTTTGAAAATGACATCACTGTGACGTCATCAAAGCGGCCATCTTGGATTTCTTTGCATTTTCTGGTAGAGCTTGACCCAAGGGTATAGTGTGGTAAGTTTCAGCCCCCTAGTTCAAGTGATAAGAAAAATAATTAGGGAGGGCCATTTCGCCCCATCCCCAGGCCTGGACAGATCCCAAAAAGCCCAGGCGAGATAGGGTTAAATTGGTGTCTGGTAGATTTGAGATGAAATTCAGAAGTAACGCGTTATGTAAATTCTGATAGTTGTGTCGTCGAAGACGAATATCTTTAGTGAGAGTTCATTGGACAAGTTTAAACAGTGTTACAATGGTTCAAGCAAAATTACAGTGAGAAATTTCGGGAAACAATTATACGAGGCTACTATGACGAGCGAGGGGAACTTTTTTATCTGAGTGTTTGCTTCAAGTGATAACACTTAAGTGAAGACTGAAATATTTGCATAGATGAAATTTTAGAATTCAAAATCTTATTATACGTGGCCAAACTTTCACCTGATTGAACGGAGAGAGTTTTAAGTTGGTCATTCACACTTATGCTACATATTTAGGAAGGAGAGATCATCGTTAGTTCAAGTCTTCAATTCAATTGCCCAGACTTCCTGTTTTACATAGGCGGAAAACCGGACCAACCATAAGCCAACCACTTCGGCAGACATGTTGGTGTATAAACCACAACGGAGTTACATGTAGCTGCGAAACTGTTCAGTTCTAAGAGAAATTGGTTTTTGCTTGCTAGGGTCCTGGTTATCCGGTCTGACCGGCGTAATGACTGGTCTCACTTTCCAACCATAACCATACGGATCTCTATCATCTACATGTAGTTTAGCCAGACCACTAGTAGATATTACAATGACCAATCATAAAAAGGCAGACACGAGCCATGTCATGTGTACACAAGAATACAGATCGCATCTATCTATTTATACAGATGATTCTAAAGATGGTGAGAGAGTAGCGTGTGCTATCTTTAGTTCCAAAACTAAAACCTGCCGACTTCCATGTAAAAGTTCAATTTTCACTGCCGAAACCCAAGCTCTGTTGTCAGCTTTAGAAGGTATTGAGTCTACTATAGGAGAAAAAATGTCCTATTCTCAGATTCACTGCCATGCCGTCAAGCAATTGAGAGTGGAACTTCAGCTCACCCCACCATTTGAACATTCTACAATTATATGATCGTAGATTTCATCAACAGATTGGTGTTGTGCTTTGTTGGTTGCCTAGCCACGTTGGCAAATAAAAGGCAATACTGAAGCTGATAAAACGGGTAAGGCAGCCCTAGATAATGAGGTTGATCCTCTTGGAATCCCATATAGCGATTTCAGGCCCTCTATCTTTGCTTATGTGAGAAAGCTATTTCAATCGTTATGGCATGCTGTGGATAATAACAAACTTTATGAGTTAAAAAAAAATGTAGGATATATCCATAACCATAAATGTTTCGATCAAGCCATGATCAGGCGATGTAGAATCGGCCATACCCGATTAACTCACGAACGTTTACTATAAAAGGAACCAGCCCCAAGTTGTATTCATGCCACGAAAATCTCGCAGTGAAACATATTCTAATCGACTGTATAGATTTTAAGATTGTAAGAGATTCTTTTTTATCAAGCAGGTACTTCAGAAGATCTTTTTAGTCGGGTAAAAGAAGACTGTATTTTAGATTATTTGAAAGAAATCGGTTTTAATAGTTTTTGGTGTGTTGCGTTGATTGCTTCTGGATTGCTGGGTTGTTTTTGTTAGAATACTTAAAATTTTGTCTGCTCGACGTTACTGTATATAGCTGAAATATCGCTGAACGCGACATTAAACCTTAATTATGTCTCTCGCGCTCTCTCTTAATTATCAGGAAGCCGTCCCGTCCCGAAGTGAAATTGAGGAACATCCCCGTGACATCCGGTGATGGTATTGGCGAACTCGATAGTGACTGTTCAGCACTAAAATCGCACTTTGCTGTAATTTGTGAACAAACAATTAGTAATCTCGCTACATTCCATAATCTTCACAAACTGTGTGTCCATATGGTTGAGTCATAGATATGTAGAGTCATATGGTTGCTTTTTAATCGCCAGACATCATCAATTTTTCCAACCTGTTGCATATCGCTCCAACTTATTACCGGTATATGATAGGATTCTGCTGATGGACTGTTAGTCCCCGAGGCCCGCCCTCTGTACATGTCTCTCGACAAATATATGTAGGTTAATTGTTTTGGTGGGAAATTTAAGCGGTACGACGTCGGACATTACAGGTTAGTTTTCCTGCGTATTCTTGCATTTACCAGGTTTATCCCATGTTGAGGCGTCTACTCCATCGGACGTCCACGATGCTCATCCATTAAGATCAGATGAGTTGTTGGAGCTGATCTGTCATCACAGCTCCCGAGCTAGAGTATCTGATTCGCTTAAGCCGGTGCTGGGGGCCGTGTGGATACTTCATAGTCTTCACATGAACATCTGCATAAAAGCGCGGCTGAGATACTAAGGCTACGTCCGAGAATCCACCGTATGAATGTCAGGTGCTGAGGGATGCTTTCCTGTAGAGTCAAATGGTTGCTTTTTAGTCGCCAGACGTCGTAAATTTTCCCCACCTCTTGCATATCGCTCCAATTTCCTGTCATGCCATACATATGACATTCCTGGGTATCTTTATTCTTGGTTTGGTTAACTGTTGGTTCACTCCTGCATGTAGAAGTTCACGGCATGAATTTCCAGTTTCTTCCATTGCAGTTTTAGTCATGTCAGATATGCCAGTTTTATTTTCCTCTAACTTTACTCTGTCGACTAATAGGTCAGTTTGGCCTTTCCCTCCTACAGGGGTAAAGCGTTCGGTGTCCGGTGTTTTCACGTGTAATAGCGTTTGGAACGCATTTCAATAGCGTTTTAACGCGTTTTATATTCGTTTCGTTTGCTTCTCAAAGGACGCGTTTGTACCTCTCAAACGCGTTTAATCTTTCGTTTCGTTTTGCTTGAAACGCGTTTTTCCGAACTCATTTATGAACGCGTTCGAAACGCGTTTTATTGTTGTTGTTAAATAAACATTATACGGTTACTTCGTCGGGTGTATATACTGTTTGCTATATATTCGTACAACGAATGCCCTCAATCCTGCTCCTTCAATCAACAGGGCAACAACCGTAGGCGAAAGAAAAACGCGCAACTATTGGTTCGGGCGTCAAGTTCGTGATAATACACAATGACGCGTCCTTCTCAAAATGGATGCTCGATACCTCCTAGTCGAGCAGAGATTACTTCAGGGTTTTCTTCGCAAATTAGCAAACTCAATGATAGGCATTTACACATATTAAAATATACGCCACAGATGTTTATTTCATAGCACAGCGAATAATAATAGCGGCTGTGAAAAGCGTGATTTAAACGAAACAGAAAACGCGTTCATGGAACGCGTTTATAAGCGCGTTTCGATCAGAGCAAACGCGTTCGATAAGAGAAACGGGTTCTGATGAACGAAATATGTATGAGATTGTGAGCGATATTGAAAGCGTTTCGTTTCCTATAATCATTTGGAACGCGTTCCGTTTGCGCTTCGTTAGGTCAAACTAAACGAAAATAAGTGGACACCGAACGCTTTTACCCCTGCTTTTAAGTCTTTGAAGGATAAGCCACTTCGAGTTAGATGTAGATGGAATGTCATATCAGTTTTACTGCGAGGCAGAGAAGTCATCTTGAGTGGTCACCCCTTAGTCCTTCACGCCAGTTTGATTTCCCCCCAATTTTCCCTCTTTTGTCCGATAGGTCAGTTTGATATTCCTCTCCTACTTTACCCTGGGAAGAATACGTGTTGCCCCTTTAGTTGTATGGAGTGTCATTTCTATCCAAATCTGATATGCCAGCTATCCCATATTGTTCTTGAGATAGACAAGCCTTGTTGCGTGAGTGAGTAATTTTAACGTTACATTATCCTGAATGCGGGCCATCCAGTCCGTGATGTGTCCTCTTCCTGCTCAACGCCAAGTTAGGAAGTTCCAATTTTAAATCATTGATGTGACTCATTCCCTGGACACCTGCCTATCGTGACTAATAGATTCTTGGAGATTACAGGAGAAGTTCAATTATTTGCCTTTCTTCTAATGCAATGGCTCCCAACGGGTGGGCATGATTTCACTGTATATTTGTGTGCAATTTTCTTCTATTGTGCATTGTCTTTCCTAGTTGTAAAGATTTGATGATAGAAACGGATTTATATGTAAACGATGTATAAACAACAAATTTAAAATAGATGTAAATGTATGGATTGTTCTGACGCACTCGTCATAAAACTCAATTTTACCTGGACCTGTCGCTAGCACAGTAATTTTGGGTAGACGAAATATAATTTCACAAGATACTCTTGAAATTTCTAGTCATGTCAAATACGCCAGTTTTGAATTCCCTTCCAATTTCCCCCTATTTCGAATATTTGGATATGGCTGATAGATAAGTTTGGACTTCCTCCCATATTTTACTCTATAACGGATACGGTACACCACATGAAGTTGCCCCCTTAGTTACATGGAATAACATCCCCAATATTCTCTCCTTTGAGCTTTTTATCCATGTCAGATATGTCATTCTCCCTGCCCCCCCTCCTCCATTTTGCTTGTTGCTTCAGGACAGACAATTCATAATTCTACGAAGTAGGCTCTCATTTGCAAATTGTCCGGTAATGAATGACTGAGCGAGTCCATCCGAATCCTTTCGTCGGCAAAATAAGGAGAACCGTTGCCATCAGAACCTTGATTTTTGGCATGAAGGTGCATTGTTACTAGCAAGTGCTGAGCTGAGCTACTTTTGATGGAAATGTCTGGTGATTTTTGATGGAAATCGCTGCGGATTCTGACTTGGGCAGTGCCCATCTTAATATAGGCAGGATTTCAACTTGGGGTGAGGGATTTCCAGAGTTCAGTTCGCGTCGGAGTTCTAATGCCCACCCTACATGTACTTCGTAGATCCTGTGACGTTAGTCACACTGCCATGTTGAATAGACACCCTTTTGTAATAGAATTTAATTTCCCAAAATTCATTCTGGAATTTAAGTCATGTCAGAAATTTCAGAAATTCCAGTTGGATTTTCCTCTATTTTACCTCAGCATTGATTTGTCCCCCTTAGTTACATGTAGGTGAAACGTCATTTCTAATGTTCTCTGCTTTGAAATGTCTAGCCACGTTAGGTGTCAGTTTTCATCTTGCTTCGAGACAGACAAGCCATATTGACTAGTTCTCCTTGAGCAGATGGAATGTAACTTTCCAAGATTCCCTCTTGAATTTTAGTCATATCAGATAGGCCAGTTTGAAAGCGAGTAGTTGTCTAACATGACTAAAAAATTAAATAAGAGAAAGTTGATCATGCCATTCTACCTACCTGAGGTAACAATTCAGTATGGCGTAAGTGTTGAAGAGCAAACCTAGAGAGAAAATCCAAAGACATATCTGACTAAAAATTTAGGCGAGAAAAAGTAGGAAATGCTTATTGAGTCAACTTAACATTTAGAATCCGTTTGGAATACCTGTCTCGACCAAAAATAGGTGGAAAATATATATCAAACCGACTATCTGACGTAGCTAATAATTTAAAGGAGAGAAATTTGATCATGGCAAATTTGGAAAGAAATACCAATATGACATCTGACACGACTATCTTCGCAAGAGGGACTACTCAGTTTGGGTCGTCTGTCTTGAAGCAAAAGTCAGAGACAAATACAAAATTTGCGTATCTGGAATGAATAATAATTCAAAGGAGAGAAAATTAGAAATATAAAAATACCCGGCATTCCATCTAACTAAGGAAGAAAATTCAGTGTGGACGGAAAACAAGATTTCTTTCAACAAATCTCAGTGAATTGCGCTTGTGATCCCTACTTGAAGGATGGACCCAATATTGGCTCACACACACAGACAAAATAGTCTATTATCTCTTGTCCAACTATTGTACGAATATAGTGGGGATGAACTCCAACTGGAAGTCTTCCCTGTATTTGCTGTTTGAGATTCTCATTAACTTTGCATGCATAGTTGAAGTGCATCTTACGTCGATGACACATACACACCTCACCTATATTATACTTCGTAATTGGGATATTACGTACAAGGAATCTAGTTGGCTTTTAACTATGACAGATGTGTAAACACTGGCTTAAAAAAAAATTCAACTTCATGAGTTGTGAATTCGTTTTAGGTGAAGGTTAGGGGTTAGCCCAACTCGTCATGGAAATGAGAAATAATTAGTCAGGGAAATTTAACTAACTTCTCAACCATTTGTCCACCCACTTGGATCATCGAAACTTTTCATATTAGTGCACTGAGAAATTACATGTTTCATACACAGAAAGGAGATGTGTCGAATAATTAAGTAAGTTTATTGCATCAGAAATTCTCACATAATGCCTTGTCCGTGGTTATGTTGCTCATCCTATATATTATTCTCCCATACTCTCTTGTTTTATTAAATACAATTAACACATATATGCAAGAACCTAAATCTGTAATATAAATCCCATAGAGCATACCGAAGTGACGTCATGGAGCTTATGACTGGCTCATGTTCGCTCGTTCACTGCAACAAGTATACATGTATCGTCTGCTGTTTCTCTTATCATCATTTTCCTTTTCATTATGAGAACGATATGGTCACTCTGACCAGATATATTTCATGGTACAGGTGTTACTGACAATGTTCTGCCTGGTTGAACGCCCCGCCTGACTATCTCTTTTATGGTAGCTCTGACCACATTTTGCTCGGTAACGTCTGTTCCATGAAATAACTGGTCAGCACAGAGAGATAATTACGGTAGATGACGGGAGGTATATTCTTAAGCTATCTTATATTACTAAAATCGTATCAAACCTCTGGTTGTTTGTCCCGCACTCCCATTGTTTTGCACGAAAAGTAATGAAATCCGAAAGGACATTAAACGCCCATTTAGGACCGAATTATGTCGTTTTTCATGTGACTTTGTCAGGATAGCTATTGCTTTCAAGAAATATTTTAAAAAGTGGGATTTAACGGTAACTGTAACACCATAAGTTCGTCTTTATAATGTACTGATGATTGTATTAGATTCCCAAAAGAGAAGAAAACGTTTAAAGGAGCATTTAATAACCACTGAGGACCAGGACAATGCAGTTTGTCCGGATAGCTGCGGGATACTGGAGTGACTTGAAGGAAAGAAAATAAAAATTGCATCAAATGTCACGGTTGGGGAGAGTGATTCAAAACAAAGAAATTTCAATAATGGCATATTTCATGTGTAAGTCTACTTGTCGTCACTGAACGGTGCCCGGGATTGTATGACGTGAATCCCGAGAGTAGGAACATTTTTCACGAAAATATCATTACCACATTTCCAAACTTATAGAATAGAAACCATTGATTACTGTGACAATGTAGGACTAGTCTACATGTCTGACCATCCGGCCTAAGACCTCTGTGGTCAGTTAAACGGATCTTATTCCATCGTAATCTTTCCTCGCAGTTTTATCGTAGCACACACTTATCTTTTTACTTTGCGACCTAAATAGTTACGGGATGTTCATTTTGTGTGTCAAGGGACAGGAGATTGGTCATTCAGAAGACACGGCGTGGGATAGGGGGGTCAAAAATATAAGAGCTAAAATTCATTATGATTGATAGCTGGCTACTGAATGTCGGGTATGAAGTTTACTGGTATGTTCACATCTCTGCCTAGAGCTTTTGATGTGATCATTTCATGTTCACACCTTTGTCTGTAGAGCTTATGTTAGGATCATTTGATGTTGAATTCTGTCTATATAGAGCTCATAGTAGGATCATTTGATGATCACACCTCTGTCTATATAGAGTTTTTTGTAGGATCATTTACCATTCACACCTGTGTCTATAGAGATCATGGTAGGATCATTTGATGTTCACACCTCTGTCTTCAGAACTTATGGTAGAACCGTTTACTGTTCACACATCTGTCTATATGAAGCTTATGGTAAGACCATTTAATGTCCACTCATCTCTCTATAGGGCTTATATTAGGACCATCTAATAGTCCCGTCTCTGTACGTAGAGCTTATGGTAGGACGATTTAATGTCTCTGGATCTTATGGTTAGATGAATCAATGATCACACGTCTGTCTGTAGAGCTTATAGTACGAATATGTAATGTTGACACCCCTGTTTGTGAAGCTTATGGTAGGGTCATTCAATGTTCCTATCTCTGTCGATATGGAGTTGATGTTAGGGTCATTTAATATCCACCCCTGTCTCTAGAGCTTATGTTAAGACCATTAACTGTTCACGCGTATATCGATAGAGCTTTTGTAGGACCATATAATGTTCACAGATTTGTATATACAGTTTAGAGCAGGAACTTATGGTAGGACCATTTAATATTGAACCTCTATCTATAGAACTTAAGGTAGGATCTTCGGTCTTTTGGGGTTATGGTAATTACAACGCATATAAGGGAAGTGGGAAGAGGTGCCGACATACTGACAGAGCCACATGACTTCACAGTATAGTCTTCTGGTTAACCTACTCTAAAGCATACCAAGAATCTAACGATTCGTGATATGTGTTGTATCTCAGGTACGCTTTTATTGTACCTGTTCATGTGGCAACTTGGATGACATGACCACACGGCCCCTAGCACCGGCATAAGCGATATTAGATACAAATCTAGAGAGCTATGATGGAAATGCTCTGACAACTCGTATATTGGTAATTGGTGAGCTGTGTCGCTGTGACAACTCGTACTCTGGGGATTGGTGAGCTGTATCGTCGTCAGATGAAAATGACGGCATTTAACACAAAATACTAGTCTGTAGGCTCGATGTCGACCCAGCATCCACTTCCCACAATGCCAACATATATCAAAGACCAAAAGGTCGGTACCTTACGAGCCGTCCATGCACCCTACGGTTAAAGATGTAATCAGCCTCAATCTCTGCTGAAATCGATGTCTCTGAAACTCAGCGAAAGTGACATATGTTACAACAGGTACAAAATGAGACACATTTGACCACAAAAAACTTGTTTCTACCATTCACGAGAAAATAGAAGGAATTGATATTTAAAAATAGACAGCATGGCATGCCGTTTATTTTTTCCACGGCCTTGTCAACAAGCGTATACACGGGTGGTGCATTCTACCAACGTATACTATGCGACATTACCGAACCGTAGGCACGAGCCATGACGTTATCCCATGGCTGCAGCTGTGTAGCATTCATATCCGTGAGCGTCGCTACGTCACTCATACGTCACGCAGTGACGGCATTTTCCTCTCCGCATACAACACACACTCAATGGCGAAACAGAAAACCCGTCGAAGCGAGCAGAGTTTCAAATTTCTCTGATAAGATATTCTTGCATTCGTTGTATATGGCGATCACTTTATCATCAAATATAATACATATGATACTTTGGTAATCTTCCCTGCTGAAAAAACGCATAGGTGCGAGTTTACAAAATCCATTCATTTTGAGGCTGATTACATCTTTAAATTCCCTGAAAATCCAATAATAGAATACCGGCAAAAGTGCTCGTAGTGTTGAAAATAGAATATCCATGTCCATATCAGTTCCCCGAATCTGAGTTTTCGTTGGGGATGTAATTAATATGTGGACGGTTGAAATTAGAATATTTAATTATATACTACAAATTCATACCAGAAAATATGGCATTTGCCTGTAGCGATTTAGACTTTTACCAGTTCCCAGGCCCGAGTCGACTATGTCAATAATGTAAATATAGATTATCACTACGAGTGCTCATTTATCTGATTTTTATCACACGAGTTTGATAAAACCCATATGAAACGAGCTTTAGCGAGTTTCATATGGGTTTTATCAAACGAGTGTGATAAAAATCAGATAAATGACCACGAGTGTTATAATTTATTTCTCACATCAAAATAATGTTGAAAAATATCCAATAATATAGTTAGAAAACTGTAAGGGTGTGATACAGGTTTTGTATCACATGGGTGTATCACATTGCTTTTGGCTGCAGTGATGTGAGAATTGATGATACCTACCCCCCAGGGTTCTGTATCATAAGGCAACATATGAAAATTTATCTTTTAATCTTTCAAAGGCAAGATTTATGAGAATTATTCCGTGGTATCTGGTTTAACATAAAAAAAATTTAATAAAGCCAATCAGAGTTTATTTTCCTGTGCGACCTCAGAAAATGTATGATACGCTGCAGTAAGTAATATTAGTATACCGCATGTAAATTCGTAATGTTATCATTGGTTGACAGCCTGTCACGTGCCATTCTGCAGATCGTGATGTTCAGTGATGCTGTAATCATATTTTGCCTTATCGTTGAATAAATGCCATGTACCACGATAGAGTTTTGAACATGACAAATGGTCCACGGCGACATCCGCTGAACCAAGAGCTGTCTCCCGTAGTGCGCGCCAGCATACTCCCCGAAACGAGGATTGACGCATTTCTACGTCCGGCCCCAGTCAAATTTGATAGAAATTAGTGAATGTGATTTGGGTATTGACTGAAGTAAATTTGGCATCTATTGAAAAGGCACCTAAGATCACTGAGAACGTTACTCTTCCAAATTATGCGAAAAACAAGCCGAGATCGAACAGTCGATCTTGACACGGCGTCTTGAAATCAACAACCGTCGCGCAGTGTTGAACAAGATATGTTTATTTCACCGTACCATCCTCATTTCCATGATTATAAAGTCTCCATTTTTTCCAAATTTGATATTCGGTACGCGCTCGTTGTACATCACCTTTCCTCGAGCTGAAAAATCGTCATGTCCGACTCTACAACATGCGATACTTTAATAGTATTCTACGCATAAATCGTGGGAGACAGGCGGACGCAAATATAAAAGTTTGTTCACCATTTACGATTTGGACTCGAAACATACAGTTGTCTTTGTTTCATCTCGGGGGAAACTTGCCTTTCAGTTTTTCAGTTCATGTATTGTTGTAAAACTGAATTCATCCTGGTAACCAGATTTGCCTATTGTGACGTCATATTGTATTCAACGAGGCTGTGATTTCCATGACAGTCCTGCCTTAGCTAGTAACAACATTTAATGGGCGAAGAGAACTTTGGAAAAAGCATGTGCTTACTGATATTTTTATTTTGCTGCTAAGTGTATGACGTGGCTATGGTCTTTCCATTGATGACGATGACGGGGAAATACATGGACCTTATGGTGGAGAGATATTCGTACTCGTATTCTGTCTGTCAGTATATCCCAAGCATGGCGAAGAACATTATCCTAGTAAACAGTTACTTGCTGGTAATACCTGAAAGAATAATATACAGGCGATCGGCCCCATAGATTATAATAAATGATAGCAGAGCTGCCTGTCACTGTCTAGATTGTGATAAGACATGTGTATCTGTCACATACTGAATGAGATATGACATTTACTACTACAAGGAAGGAGTAACTCGACAGGTGATACATTGTGACAACCTCTTTCATCAAACCATCATCACTGATGCCAGGCACGTTTCGTTGCCTTTGAGTCGTTTGTCCTGTATATTTTATTGAGCTACAGGTATGCACAGACGTCACTAACTACAGGTATGCACAGACGTCACTAACTACAGGTATGCACAGACGTCACTAACTACTGGTCATGGGATTTCTAACTTCATATGCTTTCTGTGTATTCACGTGTACGTGTCGCGCTTTTGTAATGAAGTTTATGAAAATGCTCAGGGTTTTTTTCCAGCGTGAGATACGCCTTATTGTCTGAGAATGCGGAATCTATTGCATGTCACTGTCAAAAGAATGATTTATAATCGAATATTATGATACCGATACGGATCGTTTCATGCATATCAAAATACAACTAAAACGCATTTTGATTGTCCGCCGCATTATCAAAATCAATCCTGGTTGATATGGCTTATTATTCTTGGGATAAAGGTCACCGTCAAACCATTTACTTTCTTCACAATCCGATATAGTTCAACACCTCATTTTCAGAAGGATTGGGTCAAATTGACTAGGCATTTTCGGGTATAGGCGTGACTGACCCACATAAATTGAGTCAGTTCCATTTTGAACAGAACAATTTGGGTCCTTTTGCAGAGTTGGGCTAATCTGTCAATAGCTAAACAATACCATCAATATATACATCGATTTATGCTTATGCCTACTCGGATCAGAAGTCTGAATTATGAGAGAATATAGAATCTGTGAAGACATCCGTCTTTATTGAAGATGTGTCTATTATAACAGTCAACTGATTGCCTTCCGCTGTGTTAACATAAATAACCGAGGAACTGAAATTGATCGCTTGAATGCTCGATTGATTATTTGCCTGCATGTGTGGGTCACAGTATACGAATTAGGAGAAAAACTTATCTGAACATGACCTAAAAATACTATAGGACTATAGGAGTCTAGACAATCTCACCTTATACAAGGTTCTGTGTGACCTTCAATTTGCTACTAGTATGTACTTTAGTTTTTTTCCTGGTGGTATTTGACTGCGATAAGGAAGTATACGATTTGGGTCATGGTATTAGAATAGTTATCAAAGCATGTCCAATGAATAAAATTGCTTGGGTACTTTTTATGTGGGCAGTTAAGCGTGAACAATGTGCATTGAAAGGCCTTGTCTTTGGTCATTCCTCATTCATTCACAAATGTTCGTACAAATTAATAAATAAATATATTTCAACACGACATGTAGCTATTGAATTAAAGGCATCGGGAAATATTTCCTCGGGCGAAATAGTCTTTATTTTGAAAGCAATTTATTCCCTCTCAAAAGAGTATTTTGAAAATTCAATATACAATGAAAATCTATATCAAAGTACACTGCCAGAAAAATGGCGACCTTCAAATTGAATTTATCCGTGTTCTCTCTGACAACGCGCAGGTATCGATGGTGCAAAACATAGCACTCAAAGGTGGGAGTGGTACTGTCTAACGACAAGATGGTCTTGATTTTACATGTACAGTCACGGAGCTTAGACTAGACAGGGATATCGCCAATGTTGAATCTTCACACGTTCATGTGATGCAGTTTGAAAATCTGCTTACGGAACTTAACTATCATGAAATAAAAAATGAATGCATTGAAATGGAATACATTACAATGCGAAGACTATGACATAAAGAGCCCATCGTTAAAGGAGCTGAACATATGGAAAAATTATATGGGAAATTAGTAGAAAAATGACCTATAAGGAGGTATTTTTGTCATATATCAGTATAGCTCTAATGTTCAGTGCGTGCAATAAAGAACTGGTATGCTCGGATAGATAAGATATGTATCATGTGTACTAGGGCAAAAGTTCACTGAATCACAATTAAAAAAAAACGAAATATATGTGTTATACGCCAGTATGCTATTTTTACCTCCGTCGATCAGACGGAGGTCGAGGAGCGCAACGTGAAATCTCCCGCCAAATAATTGTCATATGGGGAACCCACGACTCATAGTATTTCCAATAGCGATCGTCATGGTTCCCGACGAAATCTTGAATCTTTCTTTGGACACAAATGAATGCTTACGTCACAAAAGGTGTGTATCCTTTGCAGCGCTTCCACCGGGTCTCTTTATTCGAGGGTACTAAATTCGCGCGTGTACTTATTGCTTCGCGCTGGTACAGATGGCCGGTATGCGACGAGCAAGACGGTACATCTTCGGAAAATTTATGACCTATTCCAAGGTTCTTATCGTGACATGTTCATGATCAGGTCAGGGAATTTGCAGCATTTCTGTTCTTCATTCAATACATAGTATGTACTTTTGTTGCTAACATTATGCAAGTTTTGTTGTTAAAAAAATAAAACTGAACGTACTTGTAGGCCTACTCGTTTGAAGCAGCAGACATTACAAATTTAGTTGACCTAGATTCTGCATTGAAGATCAACCATTGAAACGCGGAAAACAACGAATTACGTCAATTATACAGTATTTTCGCCTTCATGTTGTCTGATCGTACTATTCTTGTTTATCTGATGATGCTAAACAATAATGATCTTGTGAACTTTGGGATAGGCCTAGGTCATAAATTTTTTGAAGATGTACCATTTTGCATGCGACGAAGACAAACCTGCGCTGTCATAAAAAGTAAATTTTCACGAAAGAAAAACTCGCATTCCAGATAGTATAATTGGAAACTTCCTCGAGAATCTCTGAATCGGCAAAAAGATAAAGGACGAGTGTCATTCACCAGGATGCGAGTCGGAAGTGAGAAGTCAAATTCAAAGTCAGAGGTCAAAAACGTAAAACTCCGAAGAACTCTCTCGGCTTTTTCTTTTCTTTTTTTTTTAGTTGGGGGGGGGGGGTGAGGGTTGGGGAGATAGCGACTGAAAAAATATATCTTCCCATGCTTCAATCGTTATCTGTGAATCCGATCAACAACCTAGCCGGATAATCTGTCAAAAATTATCCGTCGTCTGGGTAAGGTTGAAGGGTCATCGGAAGCTCGAACTGTGATACAGGCAAAAACTGCTGTTGTTGTAGTCTGGAAAAACAACTCTGCCTCACGAGGCGCTCTCTCGGCTTTTTCTTTTCCTTTTGTTTGAAGATGGGGGGGGGGGGAGATAGCGACTGGAAATATATATCTTCCCATGATACTTCAATCGTGCACTCATGAATTCCACGGAAAAGCGGACATTGCTAAACAGCCCTTTTTCGCATAAAATTCACTCCACATTCTGTCGTAGACTCTATATTAGCATGCTGTTTGTTCTATTCGCTTCCTATGATCCCCGGGAACAAGCCAATAATAGAGAAGATGTGTTTTAATAGCGAAATATTTTTCCCACAATTTTTTAACATGAAGAACTCGGGAAATTCTAAATTGTCAAAGAAGAAAAATTGCACTTTACTGAAAACTATACTATTTTGAAACATCTGCAGAAAAGATATGCATGTATAATATGTTGATCTTGACTGTTTATTGGTATTCCTTTTGTTAAATTTGTATACGGCCTCGATGAGGTGTTTTATACAATAAAATGAATCTGAATCTGAATCTGTGGCGGGAGCTGTATACCTTAGTAAAAATAAGAAGTCAGAGTTAAATAAGAGTAGAAGAGTAGAAGAGTTAAATTCACTCTAGGAATATTTTTTTGAAGAAAATGTGTAATTAATAAAGCACTTTTACCGATAAGATTTAAAAAGCGCACTCGTGATTCCATCACGATTTTTTGTCGATTCCGTCACGGACTAGATTTAACCCCTGGGATGATCCAGTCGCGTTTTTCTCACGATGAAAAAATCTTATCATCCTTGGGTACTGTATGTTAGTAAGAGATGTCATATAAGAATAGTCAGATTGAAACAGAGCAGCAAAAAAATAGACAAGCAACACTAGTCAAGAGTCATGTCCGTTTCAGGTGATTCCGTCACGAACATTTCGAAGCATGATTTACTGAAAATGCTAGATCATCTGTAGATTTTTCATGGATCCGTAAACAGAGGTCATATAGAATAGCAAACTAAACTTGAAACTACATGGGTCTGACCACGGAACTTCCGAGTACATGACTTTGAATAAAGAAAAAGTCTTCCCAACGGTGATTCCGTCACGGTGGAATTCATGATCTGTGAATCCGATCAACAACCTAGCCAGACAATCTGTCAAAAATTATCCGTCGTCTGGGTAAGGTTGAAGCGTAATCGGAAGCTCGGACTGTGATACAGGCAAAAACTGTTGTTGTTGTAGTCGAGAAAAATAACTGGCATGCACTCTATGGAGAAGGGCCTCGTGAGGCACAAAGTGCAATTTTTTGTTGTTGTTTATCTGCAAATCCGCTCAACTCGATGGGTATCTTTCACTTGTTCTCACAGTTGCCTGGCCTGTGTGATATTGGGTGGTCGAAGTCTACGTATATTTTTTTTCAATAAATTATGGAAATTAATATAAACATATATTTTTTTAAATAGATTTTTTATAAGTGTATTTCTCTTTCATCTTTGGCTCAATTAAAGTCATTCTCTAAAATGTGAAGCCGAGTTAATACAGTTTTTAATTATCTACCAAACCCTGTCCTCTATGACATAGAATAAAAGAGAAGTTGAGAATAGAACCGCTCAACACAGTCATTTCTAAACATCAAGTTGTACATAAGTACATGTATTTTTACTTACTCTGTACAAGCTGAGGGCATTTTTGTGGCTTTTGAAAATTTTGAGATTTTTGCGAGTCTGTCCATATTTAACTAAGCGACGTCCAAGCGAGCTAATGTACGCGCGTTATATTCATATCAAGTATGGTGCGGCTTGTATTCAATGAGGCTTGGAATGTTTATACAATTAATTTTCTTCTCACTGTTACACAATAAATATTTGCTGCGTGGAATCCAGTCATTTGTTCCATAGGGGCAATATTCTCATCAGCCATCACCATTCAATGTGAATGTGTGAGATACATGTACAAGTCCATGGTCATTGATACAGTAAGGTGAAGGCGAAGGTGACCTGTAACACCAGTATACAAAATTATACCGAGCGCATTGAATCCTCATCATATGATGTTGAGACAGATCAGAACGAAGTGTCAGTAAAATCAGGTGTGTTTTGAAGAGCATTCTCTCATCAATGATGATGCTATACTGTACACATACAAAATATGAAGTGTTGCTGTGTTGGGCCTATAGCACAGAATCACAAGCAAGTTGGTACAACTAGGCACACAGGGTCTCATTTCTGTCGCTAACGTGTTGATTTGGGTGAGGGGATCCTCTCATGGGGAGGTGTGGGTGGGATGGGGCCTAACGTCTCAAGCACTTTTCCAGGTTTTCCATCAATATACTCTATTCCATACCCCAATATTTCAAGCACGTCAAATCAAACAAAAATTATTTGCTGGGAATGTGACTTTCACATCCCTGTCTGGACATGCTAGTGAGGAACCCTCAATTCCAGATTAATTACCATTGATGAAGCTAACGTCCAACAAATGCAAAATTGAGCTTGGCATCCGGCCATATGTTATTCAGTGATGTATTACGCTACGGACCCTGTTGCCTCGACGGAGGTCTTTGCGCTCACCCAGCGCTTGTTTTTATTTGTGAGCTATAAAATAATATGAAGATATTGACTTGTTTTGAGGAGAATATGCAGTTTTGTTGCCCCTAGGATGTGCATATTGCCCGAGCCGCAGGCGAGGCCAATATGCAGAGCCGAGGGCAACTGCATATTCTCCTCACAACAAGGCAATAATTTCACTATCATATCTCTCAACTTAACTCTGTGCTAATCTATTATCCCTCGAGCAAAATATTGTTTGATATTTTACTTTGCAAGAGCGCAATCCTTCCGAGTTGATTGTTTTCAGTGGGCAATCGCCTGCAACGTAATTTATCATGCACGAGATAACACTGATTCAGAGCTGCTTCACTACTATCATGTAAATCTCCCAACGCACGTACAGTTTGTTCGATGACGCTTGTCAGTTACTCCAATAATGTTCTTGGGTACGATTTTACTTACAATTAGATGGGGAAAATATTTATTTCTGCGTATTCTGCAGCTAAAATCAGCTCGACGAACTGCTCAGTGATCTGCTGTTTGTAGCGCGAGCGCGCGAACTGGGCGACCTCTTGTAATTATCTCCCCTTGGTGTATATTCCATGGGGGGTGAAATATTCCTACGAAGTAGGCTACAGATCGCAAATTGTCCGGTAATGAGTGAGTCCATCCGAATCATTTCGTCGGCAAAATAAGGAGAACCGTTGACATTAGAACCTTGATTTTTGGCATGAACGAGCATTAGGGCATTGTTACCAGCAAGTTCTGATCTGAAATAATTCTGATTAAAATTAGATTTATAATTAACACTTCAGTATATATCATACGGAGAAAAGTCCGATCATTTAAGCGAGGGAAACATGACACCATGGAATTTGGGAACAGACCTGGCATGCCTGGTGCTCTCTCGCTGTTGGATTCAATGGCCAGATATGAGGACAGCGACCTCAATACAGCTGAGCGAACTATTTATAGACGGAGGCTGGTGAAGCAACAGTATTAATGTGTTTAACTCCGAGTCTATTCAACTGCTCGATGTACCAGGGCCGGATCACTAAATGACCAGAACATTCACCAATATACTTTCATTTTTTGTGGCACGAACACATCGATGTAAATATATAAATACCCAGAATATAATCTTGCTCAGTCTCACAAAAGGCATGTTATATTAGAGAACCTATGGCTGTTATGGAAGGTTGTACATGTACCATATTATGATGAAACGTACCGTAGGGAAGGGTCACATCATATCTCAATGAAAATGCGACCGAGTCCTAATGCCTACTCTACTTCGTAGGTCCTGTGACGTTAGTCACACTGCTCATGTGCAGTTTCAGCGGGCAATATACACCCACGTGATCGGGGAAGATGCAATTTTATCTTATCACCATTTATACAGGGAGACTCTCTAATAAATATAATAATTGCTGACATCTGTAGGAAGAATGAAAACTCCTTAGACATGAAGCCCACATGGGGTTGTAACCCGCGCAAATTTGAACCAAGTTACGTTTATTTAAATTCTATGCTGACTTATCACGGAGATTTATGTAATTGGCTCAATTTTGAT
This sequence comes from Hanleya hanleyi, assembly GCA_036873755.1. Classification (NCBI taxonomy): domain Eukaryota; kingdom Metazoa; phylum Mollusca; class Polyplacophora; order Lepidopleurida; family Hanleyidae; genus Hanleya; species Hanleya hanleyi. The sequence goes on from JAVTVY010009029.1 coordinate 22,639, forward strand.
TGCGTGAAAGATCGATTCATAATATATTAGCAGTGAAAGCATACGATTATTACAAGCTTCTATGGCGTACGTCATGTACAAGGAAACATGCGTGAACTTTGGCATTGAATTCATAGTTGGTATACTCTATCAATATATTTTTCGGTGGCGACTGATCGCTATGACTTGGTTGCCACCAAGGATTCCCGTTGGAATACATCTGCATGTTTGTATACTGAGACCGACGTTCCAGGAAATGCAAAAGTCTGTTTCAGTCTGCAAATTCTTGATTACAAGCGTCAGATCCGTCATTCATAATTCAGCCGTCGTCCATTAGAGAATATCCGCGTCCATAATCCAAAGACCTATTCCATATTCCATATAACAGTATTAGCACCAAATTCAAAAAGACAATCATAGTATACATAAACATAGGCTTGTATCCTGCAAGAGAGAAGCGGTCAACAGTTTTCAATGATGCCGGCAAAACATCATGATGTTCCAAAAATATCAAATCCGTATCGCTGATCAGTATTCTTAATCCATAATATTCGTTGTAAAGTCGTCTTCTGAAGAATGATGTATCTCAATCACGCTTTGATTGTGACTGTTCATATGAGTACCATGAGGATCTTGAAGTGCATGGGTTCATACGGCCCCTAGCCCCGGGTTAAGCGGAATTAGACACAAGTTACGAAACGTAACGCCATAGATCTTGCACGCTACGCTCGTATTTTGCATCAGCATGCGATGGCTTCAATTGTTATTTTCTTTACAGTGAAAGGTTTTCTTGTACTCACACATCTTGGTCATGTATAGCCATTCAACGTTTGTTCGGTTCTATTTAATTGTTATATTCTCGTCACTTACTGTAGACAGTGGTACTCATGGTCATCAAAATGGATGATAATTATACGACGGGAGTTGGGCGATTCCATCGAACCGGTTTAGGACTCATATGAACATTAGGCAGCATAGGATATATGTAAGATCACAACCAAAGCGTGGCAGTCAGTAATGCATCATACTCTACATAATGACATGGTAATTCGTTTGAAAAAAGGATAAACGGTTAATCGCTTCTGTCTTGTGAGAATTTGCTTATGTTTATGCATAGTTTTATTTCTCACCTTCTTGAATCTATTGCTAAAAATGCCATTTAAGTCTTTTCGATCAAATCGGGAAAAAATGTTATGGAGGACTACTGCTCACAATTGGTCGCATTCTATTAGACATCCTCCGATCAGCGAGCTCAAATTGGAAACTTTTGTGACAGATATAGTTTTTGCTATTTTGATTGCGAATAGAAAGCAGAACCATACATGTGATATATTGATGAAAAGTTATAGATTTGCGCAATTAAATGTGATTATCATTTTACGTTTTGGTTTAACAGTAGAACAGTAGTTTATTGAGTCGCTGGTGACTTTCGAACAAAGTTCTGTAATTAAGAATAGCTTTTCAACTAAGTTTTCCAAGCAATGCTGACCTTAACAGTACACAATTCCATCGATGAACTTGAATATGGTTTGCATCTAGTTTTACTCACCCGCTTTCAAATCCATGTTAATGCTTCATCGTATATTTACTCGCAAAATCAAATATACACACATGTGAATATGTACTTGTAAGTAAATTGTTCTGTCTGTGAATAGAGCTTCAGAATATTTTATATTGAGTTTCGGTGTATTGAAACTAAATGATATTGATGATTTGAAAACTAGGACACACTATGACAACCTGATGCACGTTTCTTCAGCTCGTTAGATGTAAAATTGATAAGTTTCGATTAGTTTCTAAATAGGAAGGAAGTTATTAGATACAAATATGGTAACACGTGAGAACAATGCAACTGTGACACTCCTGCAAAAGTGTTTGAAATGTTAGCTTTGTGCCTAGCAGAGGACTGCAGTATGATCTTAATCTATTTACAATTATGCGACTTTCTGGCTTCCAAACGTCATCAATATATTTGAATGTCATTACTTTAATGTTGGGAGATAGTGAAGATGCTATGCACTAGATGTACTCTCTTCAGTAACAGGAATAAATGCTGTTTGTTTCGTGAAGTTCGATCTGTGGAATTGCAACCAAATCTCAACTTCAAACGTCTTTACAGCAGCATTGATGCGGTCTACTCTCTTAATGCATTAAACCAGCTTCCGTTTATATTTATACGTTCATTCTACTGGTCCTATGTCTGCATTGATTCTGGTGCTAATGATGTTGAAAGACGAGGAAGTTCTTCATGGACGACGCTTTGCTTCTGAATGTCGGATCATTTGTTAGATCTTCGGGTTGTGGAATTAACGCCTATCTGATTTGCTTCATCTTTAATTCGAATCTGACTACAAACTATTATTCACTGTATCTACCAATTCAAATCTGTACATTTACTAATTAAAACCTCTGTTTCATTCATCGTTTTCAGCGTTTTGCGAAGCAGTCCTCGGCGATCGCCAGCCTCCATTCGAAAGGAGATGAAATTGACGATGTCTTGGAGTCGGAAATCAGGGCACAAGATGAGAAACCAAAAACCAAATTTGAAAAGTACATTCGATTATCCCAGAGAGGGATTGAATTATTTACTTCACAGCTATTGTTAATAGATTGAGGGTGCCAACTTGAATAATGCTATTGACTCGATATTAATTAGATATGCCTTATATCCAAGGAAAGTGGTTAAAGATATACGAGTAATTACAACCTAGACTCAGCCTTCACAATTGGTAGAGAAAGTAGAATTGTTATGACACAACTATACTTCATAGCAATAATTTATGCTTGCAATTGCAGATTCCGAGCTAAAGGAAAACATTTCTTACACAGTAAATCTGTACTGGTTGTTGTGGTAGCTCTCTGTGTTCTTGACTGCGTTCTTGTCATAGGGGAACTCATTTTGGACATGCATGCTATTAAAGGTATGCAAATTTTATCTCATTTTTAAATAATATCATAGGTATGTTTTTTTTTTGGCTTCAGCGAAGTTAATTATTTTCATCTTCAATGCACCTCATGGCCTCATTATTGAGATTTTAATTATTAGTACAACAGAACCTATTAATATGATAAAGGACAATTTTAACGAAATGTTCTCGTCACTTGGCAATCAGCGAACAGGATGAACAGTATATTTTCCTTGAATTGACTTTGTATTATTACTTCGCAGTTATAATTATACATTTTGATCTCGTGTCACGGTTGGAGACGTTCACAAACGAGAGTTTGTATCTCGACTAGACATCTAAGAAAATTGCTCTTTTTTCAGTTTTATCTGATGCGTTACTGGATTATCGTTTCGAAGAGATATTTGTATACTTGATCTACCCTTAAAAATTATATCTCCTCTATCAAGATAAATCAATGCATGTCTTCTATGATATACGTATATGCGAAAAAAACCCGTCCTCGCCTGTCAATACCGAGTTTAATCGTTTTCAAATTCTCTTTATAATTAATTCAATTAAAATCCAAATTGGGGTCCACATGTTCAACTTCAGTAGTTAAGAGAAGACAACTCCTGATAACACGACATAGGCTGACTCGGCTGGACAGTTAGCTCGGTGGAAATAACCTGCATTTTAGGAGAGTCGATTTGAAGAAGAAATTTCCGTTATAGGCTCCACTAAACAATTTTTGTCAAGTTCGGGTCATATTCTCCAAATACTGCTTAAGAATATGAACTCAGATTTATTAAGAGATTGTTGCTTCCAATTTGCTTAGAAATTTTGGTGTGTTAGAATAGCTTTCCTGTATTCTTTAACATGGAGCTGGCTGTAAAAAAATGAAAGTAGGTCCAACTTAAGCAATCTCTGTAGAAAAGGTATATATCATATGTAATTTGTCAAATTAAAGTAACAAAGCTGAAGATGTGCTTCAGATTGTGGTATTTTCAAATACAAAATTACTTGGATTCTTCTTGCTTCTATTTTGATCTTATAAAGACGAATGTTTGCAGTTTGATCTTACGATATTGTTACGAACCGAAATGATTAAGAAAGCTTTACTAAACAGCTCTATCAAGCGGTAAAACAAAATTACAGAAATACCAGGCAGAATGTACATTTGAACAGTTTAAGTATTTAGTCAGAGTTACTGCTTTACTTTATTACATCAAGTTATTCGGTGGATTTAACGTATTCTAAGTCACACAGTTTAACATCTGATCTGTAGAATGGAGTTATAGACGGGGAGATAGAACGAGGGTTACTTACAATATCTAACAGTATGAAAATACTACTCATTATACACAAATAGAAGACGTAATACCAAATGACACAATATAATAATGAGACAGTGAAAATGTGTACTAGTATATGAAAATGATGCAGTTTAATTAACCCCACATAGTGTTTGCACTCATTCTGCAGTCTGTACGTTGTCGCAGGGAAGGGAAAATTAGGCAACGCCTTTCGAGATTAGTTAGATGCATAATCTTCGTACGCCAATATTAAAAACCAGGCCTGGGGAGGAATTATGGCCCCCTACCAAACTGTCTATTTCCGGAACAACAAAAACTTGGGAGCTGCCACTCCGTGACTTTGTAGTTTATTATATTGGGGCCATTTTGAGCCTATTTGCATAAGCCCCAGAGCAGTGGATCATGGATCAATTAAAACTGGTGACCATGTAGGGACTAGAAAATTGATGTTTTAATTTTTCTTCAAAATTCCTGCTTTTCTGCGAGGAAATGTGGGCAAAAACCATTTTACTTCACATCAGATTATTATTTACTAATTTATCATGCAGTTTTTGCGAAGAAAGCACATAAATAATAAAAATAGTGATAGTAAATAATAGTAAAATCTGACCAAAAAAGGTCTTTTTGAAAATGACACTTTGACGACAATTTCTTTTTACATTTTCTAGTAGAGCTTGACGCAGGGGCATAGTGTGTCAAGTTTCCGCTCTCTAGCTCAAGGGATAAGAAAAATATTTAGGAAGGGTTCGGGGGGCGAAGTGGCTCCCTCAGGGCTGGACAGATTAGGATAGGTTACCCAAGCCAGATAGAGTTAACAGCAGGGTGGAAAAGGTCAGTTGAAGTAATTGGGTGGTCATAATAAAACACATGCGAGGAAACGAACCAAAAAGTATACCATTGATCAAGATCTGGACTTCGGGGTGTTATATATTGTAATATATGGCACTACCAAATCCATGTATGTAATTTCAAGCCCCTGTCTTTGCAAGACAAAAATATGTTTTTATTGCAATACCGTATTGTTCACTTGTTTCAATAAGTCATTAATTCTTACAGAGGCTGCTGGTGGAGACCATGGCTCCTCACACGGCGTAAACACCAGCAGTACAGCGTCGTCATATACGGGTCATCATTCTGACATGGTCATACCGCATAATAATTCCATACATCGGAGAGCTGCTGACGCCCTTGCAACAAATTCCGAGCTGACACACGGGCCACCTTATTCAGACGGAAGTAACTCAACCGTTGAAGGTGGCGGTCATGCAGGAGACCACGGTGGTGGCCACCACGAACATTCCATACAACAGAAAATCGCCCATGCTTTCCATTATGCCAGTATAACTATCCTGGCTATCCTTGTCTGTTATGTAAGTATCATTGTTTAAAACAGCTCATCATATACATGGACACTACACTACACTACAGGCTCTGTGCTTATTCTAGTTGTGGTGAGTGTGAATGTTCGTCCATCCGAAGAATTTAGATTTTATTTAAAAATCCACATCGCATGACTGAGATATGATGTACTCTAAAAATTCTGGCCAATGATACGGATTTGATTACGCGAACATCTTGACGTCTTGCCAACGTCATTGAATACTGTTGACAGCGTTTTTCTTGCCAGAAGTTAACTTTTGTTCGATTGTGGTGGTACTGTATCTCTAGCCCTACCAGGCCTGGGGGGGGGGGAGGGACACCCCTACCAAACCTTCTACCCCATCTCCAGAATGACAAAATATGGAGAGCTGATATTCCGTGACTTTGCGGGTTATCGTAATTGGGGCAATTTTTGAGACTATTTGCATTACCCCTGAGCGGAGAATCATGGGTAAATTCAAAATGGCGTCCATGTGTGGTCCTCGAAAAGTGATTTCCGTCATTTTTCCTCAAAATTCCTGCTTTTCTGCGAGGAAAAGTGATTTTTTTTTATTTCACGTCAGATTATTATTCACTAGTTTATCATCCAGTTTTTGTGAATAAATCATTAAAATTAAAAAACCGGAACTTCTGACCGAAAAATCGACCAATAATTGCCTCTTTGAAGATGACGTCACTGTGACGTGATCAAAGCGGCCATCTTGAATTTTTAACATTTTCTGGTAGAGCTTAACTCAAGGGTATAGTGTAAGTTTTCTAGCTCGAGGGGCAAAAAAATATTTACGGGGACCGTATTGGCCCCTGCCCAGGCCAGGTCAGGTCCCAAAAAGACAGGCCATAAAAGGGCTAGGATGAGGACCTTCGATTATGAATGCGAAAATTCATTAAGGAAGATGACTGGTTACTGAATATCCGATCTGATGATTCTAATAATAAGCTGGAGTTTCCTAATTGCCTCTCATTTATAACGATCTTCGTGCATATACAGCCATTCATCTCAAATACATCAACTCTTCTATAACGCCTATGCTTACCATAATATATCAGTGTACACTCTCTTAAATAATTACAGTGGAATTCCAATCTAATTATTTAAGTGTGTATAAAGAAAATCAAAGTAAAAATCTTGATAGCTTTTAGTGTGTTTTACAGACATTAATGAAGATACTCTTCCAAGGGAGGGAATTCATTACAAAGAAGATAGAGGTAAGGATTAATTTCTGTGTCTCTAAAACATTCGACAGTCCCCATTCATTCCCATGCATATTCTGTATGTGATTTGCGAAAATAAGTATAGCATTGTATGGACTTCACTGGCAGGAACTAGCAAAATTTGCGGGGAAGCAGTTTACGACAAAATAAATTCGAGTAACTGAACAGTTCTATTGGCCCGTGTTATGTTTCTCTAGTTAAAATATAACTCGACATAATAATTCTCTCACGATGAATTCTCTTTCCTCTGAAATGCAATGTGAAATTCACATTAACTTAAACCGCGCTATTGAATTCTTTGTTTCGGTGCTACAGGTCTTTGATGCTATTGTGGTGATTGCTTCCTTCGTCATTGATCTGGCGTTTCTGGAGGGAATAACAACTCAACCCATACAAGAGTCCGCATACATTCTTAGTTTTATTTTACCCTGGAGAGTAATTCGAGTCGTGAATAGTAAGTAATCATCCAAATATTTGCTGGAAATGCATACCATCAAACCAATGACTCATGAAGCTAAATAACATAGTTGATGGATATTGCCATGTGTTAACAAGAGCCATCGGAATATGGTGTATCCCCCAGTGCCAGTGAACTGGGGAAGAGGAGAACAGCTGCAATTCTGTGTGTAGGAAATCAGTGATGTGCAACACATTACATCAAAAGACATGCGCGTCTCCAGACTCTGCAGATGATATACACCAAGTATGAAGTGAAAAGCATTGACAAGATGATATCACTTAGTCTACAGTATTTTGACGTGTAAAGGGCAATAACTCAGTATGGAAAAATCCTCCGTCCACGGAAAGAGCACATGCCCATCTCCAGACCATGCCGCTAATATCTACCAAGTATTATGTGAACCATATCAAACTGTAGGAGTTGTGTTGACAAGATATTTTATGTAAAGTATTTTGAACTATATAAACGGCAATAAATCAGTGAAGAAAATTCCTCCGTCAACGGGAAGAGCGTATGCATTGCCAAGATTATATCATTTAATCGACAGTATTTTGAACTGTAAAGGGCAATAACTCAGTAAGGAAAAATCCTTCGTCAACGGGAAGAGCACATGTGCATGTTCAGACTGTGCGGATAATATTGCCCAAGTATCATGTGAACCGTATCAAAAGTAGTAGGACTTGCGTTGACAAGATGGTATCATTTATCTACAGTATTTTGAACTGTAAAGGGCAATAACTCAGTAAAGTAAAATCCTCCTTAAACGGGAAGAGCACATGCGTATCTCCAGTCTGTGCCGATAATATCCACCAAGTATCTGGTTAATTGTATCAAAAGTGTAGGAAGAGTTCCGTTGAGCAGAAATACGTCCGGACGGACTGGCAGACAGACAAACAGACGGACGGACGAACGAACGGACGGATGGACAGACTGACCGACGGACAGGCTCCGTGGCTATCGCCACACCCCACAGGCATATATACTTGAGGGGGGAATAAAAGCAGATTAAGCGTTTTACAACATCATATGCGATTTATTTACAAACAGCATTCCATTTTAGATTGTTTGTGACAGATTCAGTCGTCGCGGGGTAGGGTGTTCTACCACGACACCTTCATATCATGCGTCTTTCTCTTAACTTAACTTTCACTCTCTACAGAACTGGTTTTCAGAATTTATATTGCGATAATTTTCATTGGGATTTACTTACACAGGCTTGGTGGTCGCGGTGTTGGATCACGAACATTTCAAGCTCCTGCTGGTCTACAAATCCAAGAAATATCTGAAAACACAGTTGGATGAAACGAAAGATGACGTGGCTTTGATGAGGGTTGGTTCAGTTTTTCCTTTCAAATTATTTTCATGTAAAGTGGGCAAAATTATTGTCGGTTGGACAGATGACCTCGCAGGCCCTTCGCAATGGGGCAAACGTTTGAGGTCTGGGAATATCATAGGTATATGTTCCATCATTCCGGCAGTGTTTAACCGTCGTCCGCAATACGATTTACGCCTCATCCATAATCGAAAGACCTTTTTCGTTCGGCAGTTATCATGGTTACCACTGATTCCAATCATCATTCAGGCCCCAATCTTTAGTGAGTGAGCAGCGGTTTCATGACCCCCAGATCCATATAATAACAAGATAATGTACATGAAACAGATAATGCACAGATAAGTCAGTTTTTCGGTGGCATTGAATACCGGTGTTCTTCGGCAGACAAAGTTCAGGTTCGGCATGCAGCATTCAGCTATCGTCCGTTCATGCGAAGCTATTTCGATCAAAATCAAACGAGGCATAACATAAAGAATAAACAAAATAGTAAGCTAGTTTTCCAAGAGAGATGCCTTTTATTTACCATGTCGGTATTACAAGTATGAATAAGGGATATCTAGAAATAGTATATGGCATACGAACTAACGAGTTCAAGGTGACAAAAAAAAGCGTGAATAGGACGAGAACACTATATGTATATAGGTGTGTCAGATTTGAACATTTAAAGTTCAACAGCGGGTTTGATGCGGATATTAAAGCCCATTCTCACGGTGCGAATTGTAGTAACACTTAGTAGCATACAACTCAGTTGCATCGTGAGAACACTTGTACGATTTTAGTAGCATGCTACAAGTCGTATGAAATAGAACAGGTCCTATTTCATGCGATAAGTTGCATGCTACAATCGGGGCATTCCCCACCGAGTTGTTACTACAAATGGCATCGCGCGAAATGGCCTTTAGTCTTCCGAAATTGCAATACAGTCGATTTCCGGGGATCGTGAACCACTTGCGTGGTCATTTACTGGAAAAACTAAGCGGCTCAACTTTTGTTTGTATCATCTCTAAGTATGTTACATTTGACATTTTCAACAGAAACAACTACACACTGTAAAAGCATTGTGCATCGAGGCAGGCGCTGAAGAATGGATGATAAATCAAAGTTTGAGTAAGTGAATTTAGAACTTGTCAATATGACCTAGTTATAGGTTTTTCCAAGACAACATAAACATTAAGTTTGATCGGCAAAAAGTTATCTTCACAAGTACGTTTATAGTAATCACTAATCATTAATCGGTTACTGAACCGTTGGATCTTAATGTTATGTTTACTATATTATATTTGTTTGGGTTTTCAGTGAAAATAGCTAACCAGTTACAGAAGAAGAAAAAACAGGCCCTCTCATCCTTTGCCAGTTTGACAGCAGGCGCCATAGTGGACGAGAAAAGAAGTTTCCGAACCTCGATGAAAAAACGATCATCAGTACAAGCAAACGTTCATAGTCATAACAGTGGTTTAGATGACGGGGAATCTAAGAAATTAATTGATCCTCGGCCATCAAATAGAACTCCGGGGGACATTCCTGTTAGCAATGGCGGGGAAAAAATACAGTTTTCAAACGACACAGTGCCGTCTGTCGGTGGCGAGAATGGAGACTATCATACGACAGCTACACCTCGAAAAGATTCACCAGATCTCGTGGAGCCCGTGAAGAATCCACGACAAACGTCCGTTCATTTTGATGTTGAAGATATTGACTTTGCTGATGATGAATAGAAAATGACCTGCGTGTTAACAAAACAACAGTATTCCTCCTCTAGAAATAATTTACGTCCTTTATACAGAACAGAAGGACAAAACAGGCCCATTCATTCTATGCCAGTTCGGGCTATATGCGCTGGTCACATGCTTCCGTAAACTCTCGTGATGCTCTACATTCGCCATTCTCGGGGGATATTCGGCCGAATATATCCCACAGGGGACATGGACTGGCGATCCATAGTAAATGCATGCCAGTGTATTTAGCGGTTCCTGTCGTAGATTTTAGAATGAACCCTCTGATATTGGGACGTCTGTCTTAGGTTGAAGCATACTAACATGAAACTCTCATCTACCGGTCACACTATATTTGGCTCCACTCCGAGGTACAGTTGTGATAGAGTGCCATTCAATTTTGCGGTTATAAGGACAACTCTGAACGCGATTTCATGTGGAACACGTCTCAACGGATAAACACATTACTCTGTACAATGACAGCATTATTTTATTTTATTCTAAAAATATCACTGTACTGAATACATACTAAATAATATACTTCAACTGTTTTCAGTAGTGTATAATTTTCACTGAGGATTCTCTTCAATTTTAATGAATTGTGTAATTGCAGTGTATTTTTTGTGGGTTTGGAACAACCTTATTTAGGATACATAGAACTTTGGTTATTATTTTATGATGGTTTGTACCCTTACGATATACGATATGATATTCTCCACAGGTGTTCTCATAATTTCACCTTAATTGAGCACTATGTCCGATTGAATGCACGCATGGGCTTTTGTACAGAATAACCCTATGTATAGCTTGTAAATCTACCCCTATTTGATAGCATATACTACAGAAAGTGCAGTGAACGATATTGCTGATAAAAATGTTTATTTTATCGTACACAATGCATTAATTTGTTTTTCTTCAAATGTGTACGTTCGAATCATTTATTCGGAATACCCATATACATGTATAGATATGTATTCGCCACCATCTTTTTACTGTTTATTTGCAAAAAAAAAATATGAATACGACTGAGCGAGCTGTAGTATATTTCAGAGTTTACCCGCGAACTGGGATGCTGGTTTGCTGAATATTTGTTGCCTATCTTTGATATTTGTTACATTGAACTATTTACTCCACATTTCAAACTAATGTTTAATACGGTACTGCAGACAATTGTGGTGTATTGCTTTGCTGATCAGAGTAATAAAGCGATTATAATGTTAGATCGATCAAAACTCGCCTTGTATTAATTCACTCTTGATGCCAGTTCAGGAGTAGGCAACCCATTCATTTGAGTTCATCACTTGTGCGAACATCAGAAAAGATCCTGAAACCGGGGGAAAATATATATTTCGTATCATGTAGTGACGTATTGTTGAATGCAATGATGCAAAAGACTGCATTCATTTACGCCATGATTAAAGATGACTTAAGGAAGTATGCTGAGGGAAATTCGAGTCTTTTGCTCAACGCTGACTGTTATGCTGCTCTGCATCAATTACGAAGTGGCATTGGAGAATAAGCCACATTCATAACCGCGACCATGTCGTTTGTATATTGTGTAGGATCATATGTCGCCTCCATAACTACCTCCATTTTATAATCCCAAATTATAGAATCTTTGGATTCTGTGTGTGGTACAAATGTGTGGCAATTTATGCTATTGGTAGGCTGGACTTAAATACATGTATATAATGGAACAATAATGATATAACGTGCAATATAAGTCAACACAATGGTGAAACTATCACTGAAAAATGTTCATACGACCTCTATCCCCGGGTTCAATGGAATTAAACACGAAACGTAACGTTATATGCCTTGCACGCTACGCTCGTATTTTGCTATCCGCTTGTGACATGTATCGTCAAATTTGGGAAACTTTGAGTGTGGGCGGTTGGTAAACTCGTCACATTTCACATAGGGTATAGCAAACTCCGTATACTGATTTTTATTGACGAATAAAAATACATTTACATGAGGCTAATTCACAGTTGTTGTTAACGTTGCTGCTGTTAACGATCTGGGATCTGTCCCAAGGTGTAATGCATATAAATAATCATACCACGTTTTGGTTATTACGGCTCTTAATCGGTTGTACACTTTCTTTAAACGCAACATTGAAAATGTGGTGGAAAACGATGCTGGATTACTGACAAGGAATATGACCCCACAGACAAATATACTGACTGCATATTTTTGAAAGACCAAACAGTGATCCCTGTGATGATTTGTATCAACCTTAGCTTTTGACTTTCAGAATGAGGAAGAATGTCGAATATTCATTCTATTTAATGCAGCAAAGAATTTGTTCAGCATTGTTCTAATCTTGTCCATTATAATGTATTTCTTGGCACAAGCGGGTCACTCGCATTGATAACTAGATACAGCCGATCGAATACGATCGAGGAGGCATCACTTTTGCATGTTAAGTAAAGGAAACATTCATTATTTGTGAAGAGAGTAATAACGTAAAACTTAAGAAAAACAATGTTAACATGGTCCGCAGATGGTGCCACGTACATGCGAATACACATAAACCCATCCCCAGACGATAACTTGAGAGAAGATACCCACATACCAAATGTGGCAATAATTCATTCAGGTTTTCAAAAATTACTGTCCAGAAACGCAGTTTTATCTTGGCCCACCTGTGGCGCCACCTGTAAGCGAATTGGCACGTAAACACTCCCAACCATGATCGAGGCAAGATCACCCGACACTGGAAAAATAGAGAATAAAGTTTTACCTACAAGTTAACTTGGCCCACAGGTGACGCCATATATAAGCAGATCGGCATGAATAACAATCCCAAGCGAGATCTTCAGGCAAGGTATCCATATATTAAATTTGCAAAAAAATCCATTCAAGTTTTTAAAAGTTACTTTCCGGAAACGCAATTTCAATTGTACGCTGATCGACATGAAAAACAATGTCAAGCGAGATACTGAGGCGCGGTATACCCACATACTAAATTTGGAAAGAATCGGTTCAGGTTTCCAAACGTTATTGTTTGGAAACTCTATTTTAACTTGGACCCCAGGTGGCGCCACCCATACAAGAATCGGCACGAAAAAATTTCGAACCAGATCTTGAACCAAGGTATCCACACACCAAATGTAGACAGAATCCTTTGGGTTTTCAAAAGTTATTGTTTGAAAATGTAATTTTAACTTGGCCTCCACGTAGCGCCCCAATAGGCGGCTCGGCAGGAAAAACAATCTCAAGCAAGATCTTGACGCAAGGGACCAACTTACCAAATTCGAGAAAAAAATTTGTTCCGATTTTCAGGAATTATTGTCCGAAAATGAAATTTTAACTTTGCCCCAGGTGGCGCCGTCTATCGATCGATCAGCACCAAAAAAACACTCCTATGATATTGTTACCTGTAGCTCTTGGACATGACACTGAGATATTCTTGAATAAATGTATCTGTGTTAATGGTTTTAAAGTCCGCAAGGCCACTGGCTGAGTGGGATTCATTTGTTTGAGAAATGTATACACATGTACATGTTCCTGGTCCTAATATTCCCATAGTGTACATGACTGAGTGACATGGCTGTAAACCAGGCACTGAATGTACTTTAGATATAAGTGGCTTCAGAGGCCAAGCATAGAGCCAATGGTCAGCCAATATTTTGACTCTCAACAGTGACCTTTCTGAAGTCATGGCTTTGAACCAAGAAAAAGAAACTGACAAACACATAAGGCAACCCTAGGAATGCCTAAATAATCATTACACTACGGTTCTTACTCGAACGTGGACTTTCAACCGTACCTGTTGTTTTTTTAGACACGTCATCGAATGTTTATTCCACACAAGTCCTGTTCATCTCTACACCAATTCGTCAAATTTACCACTGCTGTCTTTTCAAAGATTGAGTGTATGCCTGTGTAGTTATTGTGATTCGAGTCGCAATCAAATTGCGCAATAGCAATTCCAGAAGCCCTCTATCTTCTGGCAGCATATCCTATGTAGATGACAAGTTACGTACATGTGAAAAATGACCACAGTCCTGATCAGAGCATCACAACTTGGATCAACTGGTTCTGATGTGTCAGTTGCAGAAATGCGATAAAATCAGTATGATTACAGACTGTTTCCAATGCGTTACGTGTTAACATATTAATTGGTTATGCTTCAATGGTGTAAAATGTAACTTCCTTATCAACGATGGCCTGAAAATCCTCTGGATGATCTAGTGTTGAAACCAGGGCGAACGCTCTGTTATAATTGCTTCTGTGGTCAGAAAACCTTCAAATTACAAGCGTCTAGTCCGTCATTCATAATCCAGCCGTCGTCCATTAGAGAATATCCGCGTCCATAATCCAACGACCTGTTCCATTTTCCATATAACACTATTAGCACCAAATTCAAAAAGACAATCATAGTATACAAAAACATAGGCTTGTTTCCTGCAAGAGAGAAGCGGTCAACAGTTTTCAATGATGCCGGCAAGACATCATGATGTTCCAAAAATATCAAATCCGTATCGCTGATCAGTATTCTTAATCCAGAATATTCGTTGTAAAGTCGTCATCTAAAGAATGATGTATCTCAGTCACGCTTATGTCTTAGTTTACCTCCGTTTTCTCCGTATCTCAGTCACGCTCATGTCTTAGTTTACCTCCGTTTTCTTCTCTCTTTCCTAAAAAGTATTTCCAATGAACATCTAAGACGATATTATAAGAAAGATAACAGTTATCGATAAAAGATCTATGCGGAAATGGCCTATAACACATGTACTCTAAACAGATTTAGATAGACTTGACATAAAAGTTAATTACATAAAATTGTACACAAGGAGTGCTTAAAAGATAATTTGAACCGGACCAAAAAGATGCCTCCGAAAATTGAAAGACATTTATTCGGTGCTTGCTATTCCTGAAATCTGTCAAACTACGTCAAAACCTGGATGGGATATGAAAATTCAGTTTGGCTAAGATGGATGGACAGTCGTAAAAAGAGTTAGCACGTTTGTGGAGAAAAAATAAATAAAAACAAATCCTTCTTTGGTCCAGTGAATTCTTTAATTATTATCTGTGGGTTTCGCATCTGGGCGTCAGTGCCCTCGCACTCTGTCTCCGTCATGACCATGGCCATCGATCTAGACGAAATGAAAATCTGGAATCCCATACGTTAAATCCTACTCACTCGCTCGCTCACCCTACTTGGTGCTGTTAATGATATGTGGTGCCGTCGAGATGCAATATATTGTTTTTGTCAGCTAACACTGTTGTTTCAAAGCGAAGTTTCCCTAGAATGTTGGCTTCCACGATAAAATGTTGGACGTACGAAAAGCAGAGAGTTTCAGAGAGAGTTTCAGAACCTGGTGTCCGATAAACCGTGATGCGACTGTTTGGATACATACTTGGGTGTTGTAAATCTCGACTCCTAAAATGTGTATTACATACACGTGTCCCTGCTGGCATCAGTCAACATAGCATACGCTGTCGTTGGAACTTTCACTCAGCCGGTTCCCCATCTGTCTGTATGGCTGTTCAACTTTTACTAATCAATAAACCTGTTTGTCCAATCACAAGCGTCTGGTCCGTCATTCATTATTCAGCCATTAAAGAGCATCCGCGTCCATAATCCAAAGACCTATTCCATATATTAAGAATACTGATCAGCGATACGGATTTGATAGTTTTGGAACATCATGATGTCTTGCCGGCATCATTGAAAACTGTTGACCGCTTCTCTCTTGCAGGAAACAAGCCTATGTTTATGTATACATGATTGTCTTTTTGAATTTGGTGCTAATACTGTTATATGGAATATGGAATAGGTCTTTGGATTATGGACGCGGATATTCTCCAATGGACGACGGCTGAATTATGAATGACGGACCAGACGCTTGTAATTAGCACTAAATTCAAAAAGACAGTCGTAGTATAAATAAACATAGGCTAGTTTCCTGAAAGAGAGAAGTGGTCAACAGTTTTCAATGATGCCGGCAAGAGATCATGATGTTCCAAAAATATCAAATCCGTATACTCAGAGTATGCTCCGTGTTCAATACTTCTGACTCTTCCAACGCCAACCTTCGATATCCTAATACAGAGTGACGCTGCATTTTCAACATATCACATTTCTCATGCGTTTCTAGGATGTGAACCTCTTTCTTAGGTGCACTACTGTCTGTCTCCAGGGGTTGGGGTTGTTTTTTCTTTGTGCATATTAATGGCTTCTCCATATATTCCATCAAGCTCTACCAGGCATTCATTACGTTCTGCTTCGCGCCTCTCCATTTAGCGCTATAACGGTCTCACGGACTTTGCCGGAGTTGCCACAAGGTCATTTGTTGCCACAGTGAACGAACATGACGACCGTCTAACTGGGCGAATTAATATCAGCCGCGATTCACCGATATACATTTCCGCAACATATAGTTCTAGGGTTATTTGTCAAAAGGCTGCCTTCAAACAGTGTGACAGTGCTGTTTTGAAATACACTGAATATCTGTTGAGTATATTTCAAGATAAATATACGTTTTGCGATCAGTAAAACAGTTAGACAGAACAGTTCTTGGTTTCTGCAGGAATCCTGCAAAGATGGCGAGACCCCATACAGGGGTAAATACAGTGTAGCGATATTCCATATGCTTGGATAAAACTTAACATTGGCTTTAAACAATTATTCTCGTAATCACTTTTCTCGTAATCGCTTTTCTCTCATACACTTTGCCCTCATATGGGACAATGTCCTACATAATCGCGCACAAAAATTTGTTTTCTGTTGTGTTACTAACAGCAAATCTATTATACCAGATGCTGTACAGTTGGTCCAATGATTTCTGTATCTTCTGTTGCCAACCATCAGACTCTATTGTCGGCATGCGCTAAGTTCTTCTTTCGTTTCAACTGTTCGTTGATGTTACTGACGTTACAATTGAGGTAAAGTGGAAACAGTGTGCTTCATCTAAGGCTTCACAAATATTAATGATTGCATTTAACAATCTGGAACTGACACTCACAGGTGGATCCCAGAAATCAATATCAATATAAAAGTGAATGAGTACTGGTGTACTGGTGAACTTACCTGATCCTGTCAAGTATACGCTCAGTATGATATTTACTTGCTAATATTGATTATGTTTAAAAAGACATTGAGATGATATATGAGGATGTTGTGTTTCTGTTGATACCCAAAAAAGGTTAATTAGGCTATAATGGGATGGGTTTCACCCAAAGTCACATTTAGTATAAACCAGAAGTTCATCGATCATCATACAAACAAGGCTTCGTTAGATCATGTGGTTACACTGTTGCCAGATTCCTCTGCCATAGGCAACTGTGGAAGAATTTGTTATAAAAAAAAATTAATAGGTCAATTGCACTCCACAAAATTGCTTAACTGGGAAGAGAAAATACTTAATGTGATATCAGTACATCAACCTTTACGTTAATACCAAAGAGTATCTGACGTTAATATACACTGTTTTCAATTCAAAACCTATCAAATCAGATTGATCCATCTGAAATATCCATCTCGAATAAAATGCGATGGTTCGTTGCATACAATTAGATATTCAGATCTCGGTGTCAAACTAGTTGGACCATGTGCTATTTCTTGACTTCTTGAATTAACTTCACACCTGAATAAGAAACTGATGATATAGGAAAGTTTGTTTAGTGCGAAACAGTAACGAGTATTACATTAATTAAACGCAACATAACAATGGTGGGAAAAGACGCCGGAGTACTGCCAAGAACTGATATAACCACACAGGCAAATAACAATATCAAGATATTTTTTGTCATTAAGAAAGTAATCGTATAACAGTAGTTTCGTTACTTGGGATTACACTATCTCAATATAGTACAGATATAGTGCTGCAAATTGTTCGATCACACTGCGGGATTCCAACCACCGACCACCAGAGTGAGGCACCCAACAGCCATCACCACATGTCGGCGATCTAAACAACTCGGTCAACGGGCCTCCTCGAAAATAGGAGGTAGCACACCGGTAATCTTGAAACCGAACATACAGTACCGCTCTGATGACCTTGTAGCACAGGTTCACCCATAGGCGAATGCATGAAGATATTTTTTGTCGTTTGGAAAGTGATCGTACAACAGTATTTTCGTTACTTTGGGATTATACTGTCTTAGTATAGCACAGATTCTAATGACTAAGACAGCCCAAGATATAACCACATGAGGCTGATCCTGTTGGAATCACATATAGCGATTTTAGACCCACAAATAATAACAAACATCAGGACTTTCAAAAAGGTGTAGAATATACTCATCTGAGCCATGATCAGACGATGTAGAATCGACCATACACGATTAACTCACGAACATTTACTAAAAAAGGAACCAGCCCCAAGGTGTATTCCATGCCGCTAAGATCTCACAGTGAAGCATATTCTGATCGACTGTATAGGTTTTAAGATTGTAAGAGATTCTTATCGCCAGGCAGCTACTTTAAAAGATCTTTTAGTCGGATTAAAGAACACTGTATTCTAGGTTATTTGAGAGAATTCGGTTTGTTGTATAAATTTTAATGTTATGCATGTGATTTTGGTGTATCGTGTTGACTGTTTATGGATTGCTGGGTTATTAACTTCTTTTTGTCGAAATGGTTAGAATTGTGTTTGATCGTCGCTATATAGCTGAAATATTTTTGAACGCGACCGTTAAACCTTAATCCTCTCTCTTTCCCTCGTGCTGAAAATTGGTCGAGCCCCGTGCGAGATTCGAACCAGCGACCACCAGAGTAAGGCACCCAGTATTATTTCGCGGCGATCTATTCAAACCAGTCGGCCAACGGGCCTCCCACAAAAATAGGAGGTAGCATACAGGTCTTGAAAGCGAACGTCCTTAAACTCCCGATGACCCAGTGACACAGCTTCAATAGGTCAATACATGAAGATATTTTTTTTTCGTTTAGAAAGTGATCCTAAAACAGTATTTTCATTACCTTGGGATTACGCTATTTAGTATAGCACAGATC
The DNA here is from genome assembly GCA_036873755.1 of Hanleya hanleyi. Classification (NCBI taxonomy): domain Eukaryota; kingdom Metazoa; phylum Mollusca; class Polyplacophora; order Lepidopleurida; family Hanleyidae; genus Hanleya; species Hanleya hanleyi. Next base: position 41,881 of record JAVTVY010009029.1, read on the forward strand.
CTAGTGCTGAAAATTGGTCGATCTCCATGCGGGATGCGAACCAGCAACAACCAGAGTAAGGCACCCAACTAGACTGTATGTATGTTGATTCAGGTATTAACAGATAGTGACAGTCTGCCTTCAATCCTCCAGTGATTGGTCGTTCGATTCGCGCCATTTTGAATTAAAACGAGCTTTCCCATTGGCTCAATATTTATAGGACGAAAGGGTTTCCCACAACGACAAACGTGACAATTTGTCCCTCGGTAAAACGCACCTCCACGTATTTATATAACAAGTGTTCCTGGTTCTTCTTTTCCCCCGTCTCTGAATGTAGAAAACCAAACTTGGCATTGATATTTCCACAGAAAATTACATAATCCATATCGCGAACTTCCAGCTGCATGAGCGGAGTTTCCATCTCCACATCGCCGTGCTACACGGATAGGTATAGTTCACATGGTCTAAAGTCAGTTAATCGTTACTGATGGTGAATAATCATATGAATCAGAATACTCTCGTGGATATTCATATCAACATTTCAGTTGCTGGAAATTTCTTAAGCCCAGCGTGCAAAATCACACGCAGAAACACCTGATTCCGTTATCAGCGGGCCTAACCACACATCGACTGAGGGGACATGCGAACTATCCTCGACCATATATGTTCGACCTGCCAGAAATCCGCTAAACCACGTGTCTCAGTTGACAAAATCTGCCGTCAAACACGTACCGTGGATTATTCAGACAATGGGAGGATGGGTTGACAACCCCAATGACACTGCGTGACGAATTTCATTCTACTGTATTGTTGCAACTTCTGGCTGCAAACCAAATCTGGTGGCTGATGTTCATACAGTAGCTTTTCGATTGTGCACTTCAGTTTGGTGCTTGTTTTTTTTGGCTAGGACAGTTACAAAGTTAGAATATATCAGTTTGATGTGCCTTGCTGCTTGCCACTCACTACACAAAGTTTGATCGTTGGTGTTTTTCTCAAGATCTCTTGCTACTGTCAGAGTGATACATACATTGGATGAGTAGAATGTGTCTCCTTCAGCTCCCCAGGTGTGATATCTGGTGAATCCTGAGCTGCATTTTCACCATAGGCACGTTAACATGGCTTTGATTTTACCTCTCTCTTGTTGATTCTCTCTTCCTTGGCCTGGCTGACACCTCTGGTTTGTTTTGGCATTTGGATTTGGCCTGCTTGTGCTTTTGTGTAATTTTCCCACTGTGTCGAAATACCTCAGTTGCGTTGGTATTTGTCACATCTTCCCACGTTTGTGAAACCCGGTTTCCATGTTTTTACGCAGAGCCGCGCCATAGCACCTGGCATGCCACGACTCCCTTAGACGGCGATTAAACACTTTCCCTCCACCAAATTTCGTGCGAATCCACATCCAATTCTCAGCCAGATTTGTTGTTAAATTCCCAAGAAGGGTTGATTTGTTGGCAAGCCTATTGAGTAGTTTCGTCACCTCCCTCCTCATGTCATCACTAATGTTCACCACTCCACCAGGACGATCTACCCCTAGCTTGTTCCATCTGTTGTGCCATCCAGCCAGAAGGTTGCTGTGCTGGTGATGGCATAAACGACTGAAGATTTCAGGTGAGTCTTCCTTGAACCACCCTTAGGAGACGTGTTAGCTGAAGCTGATTTCTCTTTGGCATTGCACACACCTCAGGTTTACACTTGTCAAGATGCCCAAACACATGGTTCAAGCCGTTCTTCAGGCCATGCTCCAGGTTCAGTTTTGCTTGAAATCTGTCTTCTCATCTTGATAGCGCAACGTGCGATCGTACTCAGCCTTAGCCGTGTGGTCTTGCTGAGTTTGTTGGCACCCTTTGTATGGGAAAAAAATGTTGTATATTGGAAGAAGAGCCTTATGTGCAAGCATCTTTAAAGACATATGATGTTAACAAGCAACATGAGCACACGGACGGACCAAGCAGACAATAACATGAGCACACGGACGGACCAAGCAGACAATAACATGAGCACACGGACGGACCAAGCAGACAATATCATTTGGCCAAACTTGATCAAGGGGTAAAAATGAATATAGGCTTCTTTCTTGCCATCACTATCCACACTGATTATTCACGTCCAAATTAATACGTTTCCTCTTTGACCCATGGGGAATGTAAATATATATACCCAAACGATGGGTACCAATCCATGACATACAACTGGAGATATCACAGAGGTATCCAAAACTTAACAGACGGACAGACACACAGATCGACGGAAATTGTGATTGCAATATACGGGGTGCGTGAGTGATTGAATTAAGAAATAAAGACCGATGCAGAGGTTTCAAATTTGATTTCCGATTTCCGAGGTCTTTATTTCGGTTCGGACATGCACCATCCAATATTTATTACGATATTCTAATAAATTAGCTAAAATATGTTAGCGTATAATAATAATAATAATAATACTTTATTTCAGACACGGGTCCATATATACATAGAAAACAAGATTACATACTGGTATGTAGTGCCGATAGGCACTACTTAGAGGAATACAACAGTTTCTGCCATTTATCGAGCAGCACAGAATGTACAATAAGGTCGGATTTAAGTATAGTACACAGTATCAGGTTTTCGCTGGACTCAATTCTCCTTTTGAAACAATAGACAGCTTTCCTCACTATTTCGCCAAAGGAAGGGATGCTGTTGACAGCAAACATAGCACTGGCACTACAACTATATCTATAATGAAGCAGCCATCGAAATGCGTTGTTGTACATAACTTTGATGCCGTTAAAAACAGTAGTGGTATGAGTACTCCAAAGTTGACAACAATAAACATTACAGCAGTATGCTCTAAAAAGACTTTTCTTAACACCAGTCGTACAATCACGGAATTTCCTAAGATTCGATATCCGCATTATCTGACAGATCACACGTAATAATATGGCCTAAGTAGGTGTAGCAATTGACATATTTCAATAACTCCCCACCCAACTTAACCGGAGGAGGCAAAAAATCTCGATATCGCCTTGGCGATAAAACCATACACACGGTTTTCTTAGTGTTGAAGACAATATCATGCGACTCTGCGTAAGAAGAACAATAGTTTAAAAGACCCTGCAGGGCTTTGGCGGAGGGACACATGATACACATATCATCAGCGTACAGCAAATGATTCACAAATAAACCAGAAATATTGCATCCCACACCAGCTTTAGATAATGACAAGTCAAGGTCGTGTAAGTATATAGCAAAAAGACAGGGAGATAAGATCCCACCTTGTCTGACACCATTCGTTACCTTAAACAATGAAGAGACAGTGGAGCCCCACTTGACGGCAAACAATTGAGTATTGCACCATACATACAGTATATTGATAAAGCACATCGGCAAATTTCGATCAATCAGCTTTTTGAGAAGAGTCCAATGATTGATTCTATCAAAAGCTTTGCTAGCGTCTAAAAAACATACAAAAACAGGGCTGCCATTGGAACGATAAAAATGTACAACTTCCTTAAAAACATAGATACATTGATCAGTAGAGCAACTGGATTTAAATCCAAACTGAAAATCGGAACTATAGAGCTGCGCCTCACACTTCTGTAGCACATATAATTCAATAACTTTGGATAGAGCAGTAGCGACAGCAATAGGTCTGTAATTATCTGATTTGGTTATGTCGCCCGACTTATTTTTGACAATAGGGTTTACGACTACATATGTCAGTTCTTTAGGGAGACACCCATGGAGGAACATAGCATTGAAACATAATGACAGATGAACATATAAGGCGTCAGGTGCAAACTTGATATGCTCAGCGGACAGACCATCAATACCAGCGGATTTATTACTCTTCATATCACGAATAATAGCACGAAGATTGTCTGGTGAAATAGCAGGCACATCAGAAGATCCGTTTCTGTAACTTACCAGAGCATCTAATACCTCGTGTTTGTGTTTTTCAGTGAAGACACAATTAAGAACGTGGACGAATTTATCCTTCCATAGGTTGACAATGTCACTTTCACCCTCAGCATGGTCAATTCGATCTGGTAAACTCATATGTTTAGCGTTGGAGGTCCTACCCTTATAAAAAAAAACCACGGTAAAAAGTATGGTAAAAAAACCACGGTTTTTTGGGACAGGTAATTACCATACAAATTACCGTGGTAATTACCATACAAAACCGTGGTAATTACCATACAAAACCGTGGTAATTACCATACAAATTACTGTGGTAATTACCATACAAAACTGTGGTAATTACCATACAAATTACCGTGGTAATTACCATATAAAACCGTGGTAATTACCATACAAATTACCGTGGTAATTACCATACAAAACCGTGGTAATTACCATACAAAACCGTGGTAATTACCATACAAATTACTGTGGTAATTACCATACAAAACCGTGGTAATTACCATACAAATTACCGTGGTAATTACCATATAAAACCGTGGTAATTACCATACAAATTACCGTGGTAATTACCATACAAAACCGTGGTAATTACCATACAAATTACCGTGGTAATTACCATGGTAATTACCTGTCCCAAAAAACCGTGGTTTTTTTTACCATACTTTTACCATAGTTTTTAACCGTGTTATTCATCCAATCCTGGGATTCACCGTGGTATTTACCTTACTATTAACCTACAAATTACCATGGTATCTACAAACCATTCACCATAAATTACCAAATTATCATATTCTGCCTCATGCAATTAGCATGCAATTTTTTTACCATACTTTTATCATGGCTTTTTAACCGTGGTAATCATCCAATCTTGGGATTCATTGTGATATTTTACCT
>JAVTVY010009030.1:0-46236 GCA_036873755.1 Hanleya hanleyi
CAGTGTTCATGCGAATAGGGTCAAAATGACCCCAATATGATAATTTAAAAAGTCGCTGAGTTTCAGCTCTCACTTTTCTTGTCATTCCGGAGACAGGAGCAACTTGGCATAAATACATATATTTATTCATGTCGTCGTCAAGAATGGTAGTTTACAACAGGTTTCATGCGTATATATAAGATTTACAGAACGATTCTGAGATAATCAACCAGTCAAACATACTGTACAAACATTACTCACTTCACAGTATGTCTGACTCGTTGAATACCTGAATTGTTCTGTAAGTCTTATATATACACATGAAACCTGTTGTAAAATAGCATTCCTGACGTTGACATGAATAAGTATATGTCGAAATATTGATCTGCACAACGGTCTTCGCTAATATCTTCCGAGGCACTTTCCTCCATGTGAGGGGGCACTCGGTGACCGAGTGGTCTAAGGCACCTCGCTGGTGACCGCTAGCCTCACACCGCTGAGCCGGCACGGGTGCGAACCCAGCTGTGCATGTGTGGAAGTTACTTGCCGACGGGCGGTAGTTATCTCCAGGTACACCGGCTTCCTCCACCAACCAAACTGACTGTCACCATATAAGTGATACAAACTTGAGTATGACAAGACAAAGCCAAGCCACTGATATAGTTGCATGGTCCGGCAAGTCTCCATCGGGATGAAAATGCAGATATTTTCATATCATTTTGAAGGTTTTAAGAGTACCGACATCAGGGCAATTCGCACAGTAAAAGATATGAAAATTTGTACACAGAACCTCCTTGCATTTCATATAAGTACACTAAATCTATAGCCACCAAAATATTCAATTACTCCAATGCTGTCCAGGAGTTTGACTGGAACTTATACACGTCAGGAGGCTATAGTTGTGATTGTGAATCGTCGAACTTTATCTATACACCATGCAAACATATTGTGACTGGTGACCTTGATGTGGTGAGTGATAAGGATCTGAAATTACTGCTGATGGAAGGACCTAAATATAGAGAGCCAATAAGAATAAATTTGAAGGCCGACCAGAAGATAGTCCTGTCTGCATTGGAACAGTACGTTATTGATTGGTCTAAGCGAGAAAAAGTTGAACCTACAGTACTCGCTGATTGGCTGGACCCCACCAAGAGCAAGGTCGTTGAAACAATCCGCCATATTGACAGAAGTACTCTTCCCCAAGCAAAACAAGTACTGAGAGACCTCAATTCGCAAGAAGTTCTAGCAAATTTCCAGAGTAAATTCGTCATAGTCCCAGCAGACAAAGCTCCGAATAATATAATATTCATATGTAAATATTACTATTACCAGGTGCTGGTTAAAGAATTGAGTGTAGACATATCTTCATCAAATACGTTTACTTACTCCCAAACTGCATTTACTCTGGAAGATTTATTTAACAATCACAAAAAGTTTCTCAGGGAAAGAGGTATTTGTCTTCCAACCAATCATAACGACATACCAAAACTATACTGGACTCCCAAAATGCATAAATCACCATACAAAGCTAGATTCATAGCTGGTTCTAGAAGCTGCACCACCAAGCTTCTTTCAACCCTATTGACGAGGGCCCTTCAGGAGGTAGAAGCATTTTGGGAAAGGTATTGCGCCATTATTTCTAAGAACTAATGAATGTATGTGGATATTGAAAAACTCAAAATGTCTTACGGAAGAACTTGATGCTAAAGGTCACATACCGTACAGACATGTATCCACATGGGATTTCTCGACTCTCTATACTATAATCCCTCATCAGGGCCTTATTGACCGTCTTAGTTCATTGATAGTATCTGTGTTCAAGAAAACTGATCGTAGATATATTAATGTCAGAAGCCATAAAGCATTCTTTAGCTCTACTACATGCAAGAGATATCATTCATGGGATGTTTCTTTTTTTATAGAGTTGCTTGAATTTCTCATTAATAATATCTATGTGAAATTTGGCAACACAATATATCAGCAGCATATAGGTTTTCCAATGGGTACTAATTGTGCACCCCTGTTGGCTGACCTATATCTGCTCTATATGACTATATGCAGGCGCTTTCAAAAACCGATCCATTCAAAGCCCGTTCCTTCTCATTCACCAAACGCTATATAGACGATCTTCTCGCTGTGGATAATCGCTATATAAATGAGGCAGTGAAGGATATATATCCACCTTCACTGGATTTGAAGGAAACCACAGATAGCCCTACAGGCACATCATATTTAAATCTATATCTCTATAAAAATGAAGCGGGCATTCTCTCTCGTCGACTTTATGACAAAAGAGATGATTACAATTTCGACATCGTAAACTATCCCTTTCTGAACAGTAATATTCCAGTGGGACCTGCATATGGCGTATACATATCTCGCTTAGTAGCATTTGCTAGATCCTGTGTTAAATGTGACAATTTTAATCAACGTCACAAAACACTGGTGCAGAAACTTAAAAAACAGGGCTATTCCACCAAGCGCCTACACTCAAATTTTCTCAAATTTGGCGATACATATCGCATGCTGATAGCAAAATACGAACTTAGCGTGCAAGATCTATGGCGCTACGTTTCGTAACTTGTGTCTAATTCCGCTTAACCCGGGGCTAGGAGCCGTATGAACCCATGTATTCAAGAACCTCATGGTACTCATATGAACAGTCACAATCAAAGCGTGACTCAGATACATCATTCTTTAGATGACGACTTTACAACGAATATTGTGCATTAAGAATACTGATCGGCGATGCGGATTTGATATTTTTGGAACATCATGATGTCTTGCCGGCATCATTGAAAACTGTTGACCGCTTCTCTCTTGCAGGAAACAAGCCTATGTATTTTGTATACTATGATTGTCTTTTTGAATTTGGTGCTAATACTGTTATATGGAAAATGGAATAGGTCTTTGGATTATGGACGCGGATATTCTCTAATGGACGACGGCTGGATTATGAATGACGGACTAGACGCTTGTAACAGTAATATTGTCGTCAGCTATCATCGGCGCAGTAGTGCCATTGGGGCCTGTAAATATGCAGAGTACGACAATTTTGATCCCATCTGGTCGTTAAAATCGCCTGGCTGACTTTGGGTCTCTAATATATTTTTCTTATCCCTTGAGGTATAGGAGACGGAAACTTACAACACTATACCATTGGATAAAGCTCTATCAGAAAATGCCCCAAAAAAAACAAAAAACAACAAGATGGTTTCTATGATTTAAAAACGACATTTTTGTCGACTTTTTCGGTCAGATTCTTTGAATTTTTTCTTTAAGTGATTTCTGCGCAAAAGCTGCATGAGTAGTAGTGTAAGGTGAAATCGAGTCAAGTTTCACCCGGATGTAAAAATGACGTCACTTCCGATGGTAGCGCCATCTATACACTCTGGACGCAAGGGAGACAACTCGGACTAATGATGATCAAGGCATGTACTGACCTATCTAGGCTATAGTTCCGGCAACCGTTGACCTCGAATTCTTTCGCGGTGATGCGGTCTGGTGGTGATGCTGTCTGCCTCCGCGGACAGAAAGTAGTCCCATGGGTTGACCTCCAATGTTAATGTATACGGGGAATACCTAAATAGACCTTTTGTGACCTAGGGGAGCCCCTAGTGGACCGATGGGGTCGAGTGAGGTATCAAAGTCAAGCATTCGTCAAGGGGCATCTGATGGGCTGGGTGTGGGATTGAAATATCGGCATTCTGCGCATGGCCGGTGGCCAAAGGGTATGAAAATAGACGTTTTGGAGCTAGGGGAGTCCCTAATGGTCCAATGGGGTCATATGAGGTATCCATGTGAAGCATTCATGAAGGGGCATCTGACTGGACTGCGCGGTGGACCAAGGGTATGGAAATAGACGTTTTGGGATCTAGGGGAGTCCCTAATGGGCCGATGGAGTTGTATGAGGTATCAATGTGAAGCCTATGTGAAGGGGCATCCAGTCATGGGTGGGTGCATGTAAATTTTTTCCTGAAAAAAAAAGCGGAACACGGACTTTATCGAAAAATCCGGGAAAATGCCTATACGGGGTATGGGGGTATATAGGTCGCCGGGCTTATTGGGACTTGCCTATCAATAGAGTTATCTCCCTCTAGTTCCAGGGTGGGTGTATGTAAAATTTTTCCTGAAAAAATACGGAACACGGACTTTATCCTAAATTACGGAAAATGCCTATATGGGGTATGGGGGGTATAGGACCATCCTGGGAAACCTACTTCTCGACATTTGCGGTATAGGTTGTGGGGTCTCGTTTTCTTAGTCTCGTCAAGACAAACATGATAGGAAGTGTCGCGGAGCGAATCGTTGAAATTTTTGGAAAAAGTTCAGGGAGACCCGTATAGGACCATCCTGGGAAACCTACTTCTAGACATTTGCGGTATGATTGTTTGGATTTGTTTTCTTAGTCTCGTCAAGACAAACATGATAGGAAGTGTCCCGGCACGAAACGGTGAAATTTTTGAAAAAGTACCATATAGCCCCATATACGGGTTATGGGGGTACAGGTCCAATGTTTGTCCTACTGGGAAACCTACTTCTATACATAGTTTGTGGGGTCTCGTTTTCTTAGTCTCGTCAAGACAAACATGATAGGAAGTGTCACGGAGCGAATCGTTGAAATTTTTGGAAAAAGTTCAGGGAGACCCATATAGGACCATCCTGGGAAACCTACTTCTAGACATTTGCGGTATGATTGTTTGGATTTGTTTTCTTAGTCTCGTCAAGACAAACATGATAGGAAGTGTCCCGGCGCGAAACGGTGAAATTTTTGAAAAAGTACCATATAGCCCCATATAGACCCATATACGGGTTATGGGGGTACAGGTCCAATGTTTGTCCTACTGGGAAACCTACTTCTATACATTTGCGGTGTGGTTGTTTGGATTTGTTTTCTTAGTCTCGTCAAGACAAACATGATAGGAAGTGTCCCGGCACGAAACGGTGAAATTTTTGAAAAAGTCACCGAGGCATGGGTAGGCCCATAGGCCTATACTGCATGGCTATGGGTGTATAGGTCCATACGGTGCGGACGTTTTGGGATCTATGTGGGCCACTAATGGCCCGTTGGGGTCGAGTGAGGTATCCATGTGAAGCTCTCATGCAGGAGCAACCTGACTACACTAATGGTTCGTACGTTGTCAATAGTCTGCGCATGCGCAGCCTGGCCGTAGTATAGAAAGCAGGCAGTTTTAGGGGTGTGTGTGTGTGTGTGTTTGGGTTAGAGATGGGCTATTCACGGTTCGAATGGGTCGTGTGAGGTATCCATGTGAAGCCTATGTGAGGGAGCATCTGATGGCGTGGATGTGGGGTAGAAATAGGGTCATTCTGCGCTTGCGCGGTAGCCAAAGTGTATGGAAATAGACGTGTTGGGGTCTAGGTGGGCTCCTCATGGGCCTATTGTGTCGAGTGAGGTATCAATGTGAATCCTAGGTGGGGGAGCATGCACCTGGGCTAACATTCACGTGGTTTGGTGGGTCTGCGCAAGTGTGTGTGACGTCACTTCCGATTTTTTCAGAATGCTCAAACACTATCTCCAACTTTCTCGGCCCGGTCCGGCCCCCCAGCGCCCGCGCGGGAGTGATCTGATGCCGCAGCGCGCGCGCGCGGGTTCTCCGGCAGTGCGTGGATGAATGTAGGGAGAGGTTAAATCGACGCCTATTTCACCCGGATGTAAAAATGACGTCACTTCCGGTTTGGGTGAATGGGGCGTGACCTTTGGACATGTCCAGACTTGTCTGACCGCCATTGTTGGAAAATGGCGGATAATGGCGGATAATGGTGGAAGGTGACCGCCATTGGGGGAAAATGGCGGATAATGGCGGAAGGTGACCGCCATTGTGGGAAAATGGCGGATAATGGCGGATAATGGCGGAAGGTGACCGGCATTGTGGGAAACCCCCACAGACAGGTCAGTACATGCATTCCTATGATGTTCACGCATAATAAAAGGATTGATCTGTAATCTGTGTTGTTGTTGTTGCTCTCTTTTTTGGACTAACCCATCAGAATAGTACGTATCACGGACTACACCCGTAGAGCTACATCTAGGCGCGCATGTGTGACCTGGTCTATAAAACACGTCCCTCTGGATCCCACACCTTCATTTCTACGGTTGCAGAGCCATGACGGAGATCCAGCCCTATGCGACTCGCATTTTACAGCATGCCACCGTGGTTAATTCACTCACGGGTTACCGAGCAGTGGTCCGGTCCATGTTTGCAGATGGCGACGACAACGAGGGGCGACGCCAGATCCTGAACGAGTTCACAGAAGCGGTCCTCGACAGAGTGCACTCGATGGAGAGGTGTGCCATCACTCACCACTACTGGACTATGACAGCCATCCTTGATGCTCGGGCTATGAACCACGAGCGCTCATGCCGGAACCAGCGACGGCTGGTTGGCCCAGTCATGGTCTGTGCCCTATTGACCCTGGTGCTGTGGCATTGACAGTGGGACCTGACTATAAATACGAGGGTCAGACAGAGTGTGTGTCATTCACCGTTCGTCATTGGATCAAGCATGTCACCAGTCCTACGAGCCATCCTTCCCCTTACACCCCGGGTGGGGTTACACGTCTATGAAGATAAAGTCACCCTCGTGGAAGACCGTGGAGATGTTTGCTGGTCGCCCGCTGAGACCGTATCGAATACGGTTACGCTACACCGTGACGGCTGGACCAAATTTAAACGGGTGTTGAGCGGCGAGCTGGATGGACACCTCATCCACATAGACAATGCCATCTACGTATACCGTGGACCCTTCTTCCCACGTCTGAGCCGCTACCAAGATCCTACGCGAGGCTTCACCCTAGACCCCGATCTGTGGACAGCCTTCGAGAAAGTGGTGCCCATCGTGGACCAGCTGTTTACACCGGACGAGCGGTCATCAGACGAGTTGGAGTGGGCTCATGCCCTGAGAGAAGCAGCGGCAGAACCCAATGAACAACTGTCTAGCCATGAACCCGACGACGATGCCATTGATTACCCGGCTAGACTTTGACCACCCGATCCTTTGATCTCACGGGGTTCTCCCTATAAATACGAGAGACAGTCAAATCTGGTACCATTCACGTACTGACCATGACGGAGGCAGTACGGGCGTATCTCAGCTTGACCCCGAGGTTTTCCTGCACGTGTATGCGGATAAGGTCGATATCATGGAGGAGGTTGGAGACATCTGCGATGCGGACCCTACACAACCATGCCCGGCTCACATTCGTCTGTCCCGGGAGGGCTGGACCAAATTCAAACGGGTGTTGTCTGGTGAAGTGGACGGTGACCTCATCCACCTGTGTCACGATGTGTACATCCGACGCGGCCCTTTCTTTGTTCAATTGGCTCGGCTAGATGGGGGTACAGTGCATTTTACCCTTCACCCTGATCTATGGTCTGCATTGGAAGATGCCGTGGCAGATGTGGATCAAGTGCTTATCAAGCGGTCATCAGACGAGTTGGACTGGTCATTTACCATGGACACTGTGGAAGCCAACGAAGAAAATCAGAAAGAAACTCCGGCCCAAGATATACCCGTTATAAATAAACGATAGAGCCAGGGTCCATCATCATTTTGTCACCATGAAGCGCTGGGAGAAGATGTTGGATAACTTATACTACAGTCCTGACAGTCCGGCGGCCTATAGTGCATCGTCGGCTCTCTATCGAGAGGCCAAACCCCAGGGGATACAACGTGCTCAAGTCCGAGATTGGTTAAGAAAACAAGACACCTATACCTTACATCGATCTGTCCGTCGCCATTTTCTACGGAACCGGGTCATCGTGGGAGGAATAGATGCCCAGTGGCAAGCGGATTTGGTCGATATGAGCGCCTTTGCCAAACACAACGATGGGAATCGGTATATCTTGACGTGCATCGATATCCTATCCAAGTATGCGTGGGTGGTACCCATCCGGACGAAAACGGGGGCGAATCTCATAGCGGCGTTCAAAGACATCTTCAAGACCGGGCGCAAACCTTTGTATTTGCAAACCGACGAAGGCACGGAATTCCTCAAGAGACCGTTCCAACAGTTTCTGAAAGCCCAGAAGGTGTTTTTCTTCCATACGTACAACGAGACCAAGGCTTCCGTGGTGGAAAGATTCAACAGGACATTCAAAGGCCGCATGTATAAATATTTCACCTATAAGAATACAAGGCGGCACATCGATGTTCTCCCGAAACTTGTGAGTGGTTACAATCGAGCCCATCATCGGAGTATAGAGAGAGACCCCATTACCGTGACCCAACGCAATGAAGCCCAAGTCCGGCGTGTCTTGTACCCCAGGCCATCGCAGCCAACGACGAAGTGAGGTGTACAAGGTCGGGGACCCTGTACGGATCAGTAAAATCAAGGGCAAGTTCGAGAAAAGTTACTTGCCCAAATGGAGCGATGAGCACTTCCTGATTAAACGGCGCCTACCCCAACAGCAGCTAGTCTATGAACTGGAAGATCTCCAAGGGGAACCGTTGCTAGGGACGTTTTACGAAACGGAATTACAGCCTCTCGTAAAAACACAGCAAGACTACTACACGGTGGAGCAGATTTTGAAAACGGAACGTCGACGTGGCAAACTGTTTCATTTCGTCAAATGGCAAGGCTGGGCCAGTTCCTTCAAATCCTGGGTCGCTGCCAACCAGGTGAAACGACTATAAAGCCAGACACCACTGCCGTCATCCTTCATTCCGCGTTCGACCACAGTGCTATGGACAAACAGCAGCTGCCTCTGAACACAGCGTCTCCCAAAACGCGCAAAGCGCAAGTGGGCTTTGTGGTGATAGTGTTAACCCTGCTGAGTGTGTTGTACGGAGGTGTGTTTTACGACGTCGCCTATGTCAGCACGTTACTTAACCAACTGAGAACACCAGCCACCAGTGAAACCAGTCTACAGATAGCATCAGTCAACCGCGTATCGAGCCCAGTCACCACAACACCCCGTGTACAAGCCACATCGAGCTCCACACCAAGCTCCACACCTACACCAAGTACACCCACTACGTCTGAAGACCCACTGGATTTCATCCCTCTCAGTGAACAGACAACGACGACCGACGTTGTACCCACCACCATCATCCCTCACAGTGAACAGACAACGACGACCGACATTGTACCCACCACTCCAGTTCACTCGTACCAAATTTACAAGAGCGGGTTACCACGACAACGGATACACCTCGATCCATGGACCCTCGGTGGCAGCATCCCTTCACTTGCGTCATCGCAGGACCGACGGGTTCCGGCAAAACGCACTTCGTCAGGAAGCTCCTTCAACACGCCGACAGCATGATCACCCCACCCATTGCCCGAGTCGTGTAGTGTTACGGAGAATGGCAGTGGAAGGCCTACCCAACCTGGCCGAGTTGGAACCCGACACCTTGGTGATTCTGGATGATCTCATGGCGGAGACGGATGCGCGGGTCACCCAACTCTTTATCAAAGGCAGCCACCATCGACAGCTCAGCATCATCTACATTGTGCAGAATCTGTTCAGTAAAAACAAAGAACATCGGAACATCAGCTTAAATGCCCACTACCTGGTGGTCTTCAAAAACCCGAGAGATACCACTCAACTGCTGCACCTGGCGAGACAGATGTATCCCGGCCGCACACCGTTTGCGTTGGAAGCCTTCAAAGATGCCACAACCCCTCAGCACGGATATATGCTCTTCGACCTCAAGCAAGCCACCCCTGAACATCTTCGACTACGGACCGGCATCTTTCCCTTAGAGGCCCACCACGTGTACATGCAAAAATAATGTAAACACACCCACAGTGGCTCCCCCAGCTGGGGTCTGTGTGTTTGATGATGGGGATAATGAAAAGAATGAATACCACAGCATGGTTGACTTTGTCTCTGAAGTAGATAAAAGGAGCAGAGTTGTGGGTTCTAGCATTAGTTGTACATGATGTCTACGCGAGTACGGAAGCACGCTCCCACGCTCCGTGTATTGAAGACGGCCCCACCCGAGTTAGTCCGAACCATTGTACGCGGTGCGGACCCTGACCTTGTACGCTGTCTGTGCGAGATCGGGTACAACCTGTTAAAAGGCGTTCGTACCACTGACTCCGGCTCAGAAGACCAAGTTGGCCAAGCATAAGACAGGTCTCCGAACCTTAGTCCAGAAGCGGGTCCTTCAAACACAAAAGAAAAAAGGTGTTACAGAAAGGCAGCTTTCTCGGGGCCATCTTAGCACCGTTGGCCGCTTCCGTGTTGGGTCCAGTATTGGGTGGACTCTCCGGCCGACAATGAACCACACGAAAAAAATGGTCCTCGTCGAACCACGGTTCCTGCAAACCTCCAATCGCCCTACCCTGTCCCACGGTACAATGAAACGCTTCAACGGTACATGACGTTCATGGACCAATACAAAACCTTCTCTACCCCACCACCACCACCACCACCATCACGTGACACACCGCCGACCTCAGCACCGCTGCAACAGCCGCCATTACCAGGGGTAGCACCCACAGCCCCACAGTGGGTGGGAGACGAAGTCCTGAAGAGTGTACCTGCATCGTTCAAGAAACAAGCTGGCCTGGTATTACAACGGATGAAACAGAATCCTAACATGACTTGGAATGATAAAGGCGAACTCCTGGTACAGAAACAAGTGGTGCCGGGGACCCACATGACGGATTTAGTGAATGGCCTGATGCGTCAACGCAGGTCGCACACGGATCCTCGAGGATGGGAGGTCTTCGCTCAAGGCTTGAAAGACATGCATGTACCACAGGAATTGGTGGGAACCCCCACCGCTGGGCCTTTATGCAGCGTGACTCACCGAGTCGTGCACCACGACAGACTCCACAACCTTGGGAATCCGAATGGGAACCGGAGTCACCCCCCAAAACACCACCACCACAACGGGCACCTTCTTTTCAGACCTTTAAAAAACCATCCTTGATCAGGACACCCCACATCTCCAGAGCCGTGACACGTAGCAAGTCAACGCGACGAACACGACGCCGGACACAACCGCCCAAGGCCTGGAACACCTATTAAAAGCAACAGCAGCAGCAGGACAGCTCAGCCGCCATGTTTTACCTCACCCAACCCAGTAACAGTTCGCTGGATGTGTTTCCTGACAACACCGTGGCCAAGTACGTCACCCAGTTACCGCAACCGTTGCATTTACCTGGGCGCTGGGAATGTGGCCTCGTGGATATCCAATACCCTCACTCGTGGTACAACGTGTGAGCCAATGAAGTGTGCTACGACGTGACCTACGAAGGCAAAAACACCCGACTCACCCTTCCCGAAGGCCAATACGATACCCCCAAGGAGTTCATGGGTGGGCTGTCAAAACTGTTGCATTATAAGGCTCTACGGGAGGTCACGAATACTTCAATACCCATCAAATCCTTTCCCTTCAAGAATCACGTGGACTTCGATTACAACGCACACAACGACAAGGCACAGCTTATCGTCACCGCCAACGCGAGTGTGGTACTGAGTCCTATCGTACAGCAAATGCTGGGTTTCGATCTACAGACGTTCGCTGGTCCCACCGCCCACCATGGCGAGATCCCGATGGATATGAAGTCGGGTATGTATGGACTCTACGTCTACTCGGACGTAGTCGACAACCACATCGTGGGCGATATCAACACACCTCTGTTACGGGTGATCCCCATTAAAAAGACGTATGCAGATCAAGTCACCCACAGTTTCACCCACATGCTCTACCTACCCGTACGACAAACCGACATCAACACGATCACGGTGGATATAAGAGATGACACGGGACGACAGGTGGCATTCGAACGCGGGAAAGTGGTGCTGACACTTCATTTTCGACAAGCACGTGCTCCCCACTTTGTATAATGAAGGTGCCTTAAGAGTGCGATGCACGCAGCTATATGGACTATTATGCCCAACAGGCCGGGGGTGGCTTTCCGGTCTTTAGCGGTGCACGCATGCAACGAGGACATGGGCTGGGGAACATACGCGGCAGCATCGTCAAAACGTTCCTGCCCTTGGTGACTCGTGGGGTGAAAGCAATCGGCAAACAAGCGGTACGCAGTGGACTGCAAGTGGCCGGTGATGTCTTGAGGGGTACGGCACCCAAAGAATCCTTGAAACGGAGGGCCAAAGAAGCGGGAGGCGTCTTGGTGGCCAAAGCACAACGCACCGTAGGGAATAAAAGAGCTGCCCCACCGAGACCACGCACCAGTCGACGACCGACCCAGCGGCGACGCACATCGAAGACCCAGGATATCTTTTCTTAAACATGTCCTTGATCCACGCCGAGTGCTGTCCCTCCACCAACAGTGAATTTGATTTGTGGACCGTGCCGCCCACACAGACCAGTGCCGAACAAGGATTATGGGTGGAGCATCTCCCGCTCTCCAGCATCAGCGAAACAGGGCCCATCGAGTTCACCATCAGTAATGCGGATACGGCCTATGTGGATTTAGCCCATACATACTTGTATGTGATAGCCAAGGTGGTCAATGGGGATAGCTCCAGAATCATTGATGCTGCACCGGTGGGCCCGACGAATCCCTGGCTGCACTCGATGTTTCAACAGGTGGATATTTTTCTCAGCGACAAACTCATCAGTTACTCGACCAACACGTATCCCTATCGAGCCTACATCGAGACACTGTTGTCGTATGGCCGAGAGGCTAAAAAATCTCAGCTGACAGCCGCTTTATTCTACCAGGACACACCCGAGCACATGGACACGGTGGACAATGTGGGATATAACTAACGGAAGCCTTTCACTGCGAAGAATGCCTCGGTGGATCTCATGGGTCGACTGCACGCAGACATGTTCATGCAAGACCGGTAGCTCTTGAACAAGATCCCCATCAAAATCCGACTGATACGGGCGCCTCCGACCTTCGCCTTGATGGCCACTAACGTAGAGGGGCATGCAGCTGATTATAAGATTGTCATCCAAGACGCAGTGAAACCGAATCCAGCCGTTCAATTGGGACACATGAAAGCCTTGGAAACAAAACCAGCCCAGTACCCTATCCGACGTGTACAAACCAAAGTGTTCTCTGTGCCTGCTGGAAATATGGGCGCCAACAAAGAAAACCTGTTCCTGGGGGAACTACCCAAGCGATTGATCCTGGCCTGTGTGGAAAATGCCAGTTTCAGCGGAGCCTACCAAGAGAATCCGTTTGACTTTAAACATTTCGGCATCAATTTTGTGGCCCTGCATGTGGATGGACAACAGGTGCCAGCCACGGCCTTAACACCGAACTTTGGGCGCGCGAATTTCATTCGAGCCTATCAGAGCCTGTTTACAGCCACCGGTCAAATCAACCAGGACGAAGGGAATTTCATCAGTCGGGAGGACTACGCGAACGGATACACGTTGTTCTGTTTCGATCTGACCCCCACCTTAGAGAACGACCATCAGCTGGCCCTGGCCAAGCAAGGCAATTTACGGTTGGAAATCCACTTTGCACGAGCCCTAGCGACCACCGTCAATGTGATCTGCTACGCCGAGTTTGACAACATCATTCAAGTGGACAAGGCGCGCAACGTCCTGTGTGACTTCTCCACCTAACATGGATACAGACCAGATAACCGCCGTGCTGGAGAATGACCCAGAGACACGTATGGTCTTTCAAGGGGTGTTCGCCCGAGATGTGTTCCCATTAGACCGTGTGTATCCTGCTGCTTACGTTCTCAACACGGACCCGATGGATCTGCCCGGTGAACATTGGGTGGCCGTGTACTTGACAGAACAGCAGGGGGAATACTTTGACCCGTACGGCCTGCCACCCCTCCATCCCGATTTAACAGACTTCATGGATCAAGGTACAGAGACGTGGTGTTGGAGCAGTCAAACGTTGCAAAGCCTGACCAGTAGCGTGTGCGGATAATATTGCTTGTTTTACCTGTACCATCGATGCCGGGGAAGACCGTTATCTACCATCGTACAGATGTTTGACGAGTACCCCAAGGCCGAGGACCGCGATGTACTCGTATATGACTGGGCCGCCATCATTTCAAAGTACAAGTCCCGTTCTGGGCTTGAATTCTTTCAATGTACAAGGCCCCTGTTCTGGGCTTAAGTTTACAAGCCCCCTGTTCTGTGCTTCAGTTCTTTCAATATACAAGCCCCCTGTTCTGGTTTCAGTTCTTTCAATGTACAATCCCCTTGTTCTGGGTCTTCAGTTTTCACGTGGTTGTTCTCACGTTGTTGTTGTTCACTGAATAAAAAAATGAGATCTCACCAAAAAACCCTGTCTTGTGTGTTATATTCATAATGCATAAATGCCCAATGTGGAGATTCAGTCAAACTGAAATCAGTGGTGTAGGATGGGGCCAAAATGTAACCCATCAATGTTAGAATGCAAGAGCACTATAGTAAAATAGAGAGCCAATGAAATCAGCCCACAGACCAAGTACGTGTTTTGGTCTAGGTTTGGAGCGGGCATTTCATTGAGGTGCGTGTAAAGGAAGACGGTGAGTGAAGACTCGTCCAACACGTATAGATTAAGTTTATTAGTATAAGTTCTGTGTATTTTTAAATATGGAAAAACCCGGATGTAAGATGAGAACCCGGATGTAAAACCACAGTACCCAGATGGAAGACGGGAAAAACCCACTGGGAAACCCGGATATTGAAAAGAAACCGGATGTAGGCGCGGACGTAGGCGAAAGCATCCTAGTACCCGGATATAGGCGCAGACGTGTACCTAGTCCCCGTCCATTGGTTCTTTTATCGATCGCTCATTGGCTCTTTTTCTCGACCACTGATTGGTCCAAATGGAACTGCCCATGCATCCCAGGATAATATACAATCCCATTTTTGGCTTCAAGCTCTGACTATCGATGCCGCAACATTGTCTCCTCCGAACCTTGCCGAAAGTGAGACCTTTTGACCTGGATGTGACCTTTGACCTTTTGTCCCGCCCGCACTGCCGGTGATGACGCGCGCGCGCGCTGTGGCATTAGATCACCCCCCGCGCGCGCGCGCGCGCTGCGGCCGGGGCGGGCCGGGCCGGGCCGAGGCCGGGAAAGTTGGAGATAGTGTTTGAGCATTCTGAAAAACCGGAAGTGACTATGGGCCTACCCAGGCCTCGGTGACTTTTTTCATAAATTTCGTGCCGGGAGACTTCCTATCATGTTTGTCTTGACGAGACTAAGAAAACAAATCCAAACAACCATACCGCAAATGTATAGAAGTAGGTTTCCCAGTGGGACAAACATTGGACCTACACCCCCATAACCCGTATATGGGTCTATATGGGGCTATATGGTACTTTTTCAAAACTTTAACCGTTTCGTGCCGGGACACTTCCTATCATGTTTGTCTTGACGAGACTAAGAAAACAAATCCAAACAACCATACCGCAAATGTCTAGAAGTAGGTTTCACAGGATGGTCCTATACCCCTAGTATGGGACTATATGTGTCTCCCTGAACTTTTTCCAAAAATTTCAACGATTCGCTCCGCGACACTTCCTATCATGTTTGTCTTGACGAGACTAAGAAAACGAGACCCCACAACCTATACCGCAAATGTCGAGAAGTAGGTTTCCCAGGATGGTCCTATACCCCCATACCCCATATAGGCATTTTTCCGTAATTTAGGATAAAGTCCGTGTTCCGTATTTTTTCAGGAAAAATTTTACATACACCCACCCTGGAACTAGGGGGAGATAACTCTATTGATAGGCAAGCCCCGTTAAGCCCGGCGACCTATATACCCCCATACCCCATATAGGCATTTTCCCGGATTTTTCGATAAAGTCCGTGTTCCGTTTTTTTTTTCAGGAAAAATTTTACATGCACCCACCCATGACTGGATGCCCCTTCACATAGGCTTCACATTGATACCTCATACAACTCCATCGGCCCATTAGGGGCTCCCCTAGATCCCAAAACGTCTATTTCCATACCCTTGGTCCACCGCGCATGCGCAGAATGGTGACAACGCCCGAGCCGCTAGTCCAGTCAGATGCCCCTTCATGAATGCTTCACATGGATACCTCATATGACCCCATTGGACCATTAGGGACTCCCCTAGCTCCAAAACGTCTATTTTCATACCGTTTGGTCACCGGGCATGCGCAGAATGCCGATATTTCAATCCCACACCCAGCCCATCAGATGCCCCTTGACTTTGATACCTCACTCGACCCCATCGATCCACTAGGGGCTCCCCTAGGCCACAAAACGTTTGTTTAGGTATTCCCCGTATACATTAACATTGGAGGTCAACCCATGGGATTACTTTCTGTCCGCGGAGGCAGACCGCATCACCACCAGACCGCATCACCGCGGAAGAATTCAAGTTCAAAGGTTGCCGGAACTATAGCCTAGATAGGTCAGTACATGCCTTGATCATCATTAGTCCGAGTTGTCTCCCTTGCGTCCAGAGTGTATAGATGGCGCTACCATCGGAAGTGACGTCATTTTTACATCCGGGTGAAAGTTGACTCGATTTCACCTTACACTACTACTTGCATGCTCAATTAGTAAATAATAATCTGATGTCAAATAAGATGGTTCTTGCACACTTTTCCTTGCTCAAAGCAGGAATTTTGAAGAAAAATGTCACTTTTCCGGTACCTACATTCCCGCCATTTTAAATTTTTCTCTGCTGGGTATATGCAAATAGGTTCAAAATGACCCTAAAATGATAAACTACCACGTCACGGAGAGTCAACTCTCATTTTTTTTATGCTCAGGAGATAGATCAGGAAGTTCTCTCCGGAGGCAGCCGTTAATTGCCATTGAGCCAGGTCATCACCCGAATTGTATTATCTGAACTGTTTTATTAACTACTCGTTATTCTTTTCAGGGAAGGTGCAGTTTGTTTATCGGGAAAACACTTGGCCTTTGTGGGGGATTCGAGAATCAGGCGGTTCTTCGACACTTTCTCGTATGCTTTTATTCCGGATCATAAGAGAATAGGGAAAATCCAAGGACCAGCGACCGCGAGAAATAAGAAGTTTGACATAACTGTGGTAGGTTATAAAATCGTGGAAAATCTCAAGAGAAATTATATTAGTAACACTATGGATACCTTCCTTTAATAGTAATCACCTAAGTTTAACGAACTGTCTTAGAAATACCATCAACATGTTTTTCTGTTAACCTAGTACCTTTTGGGGGATTTGGTTTAACCCTATCTGGCCTGGGCTTTTTTGGACCTGTCCAGGTCGGCACCTCCCCCTAATTGGCTAGGTGGCCAAAACTTACCACACTATATCTTTGGGTCAAGCTCTACCAAAAAATGTAAAATCCGAGAAGACCGCGTGACGTCATTTTCAAAAACGGCATTTTTTGTCGATTTTTCCGGTCAGATTTTTCGAATTTTTTATTTATGCAATTTCTTGACAAAAACTGCATGATAAAGTAGTAAAAGTATTGTGATGTGAAATAAGATAGTTTTTGCCTAATTTTCAACGCGGAAAAGCATAAATTTTGAAAAAAGACGAAAACATCACCTTTCTGGTACCCCACATGACCGCCATCTTGAATTTATCCATGCTCCTCTGATCGTGATCCCAATATGATAAACTATAATGTCATGCAGTATCAGCTCTCAATTTTTCGCTGTTCCGAAAGTTGGAGGGGGGAGGGGCATCCCCTCCCCCCGACCCCCAGGCCTGGTAAGGCTAATTTCCCACTGGAGGTTATTTCACTCATATGGTGACAGCCAGTTTGAATGGTGAAAGAAACCGGAGTATCCAGAGAATCACCTCCCGTCGACAAGTAACTGGGAAACTTTCGCACATGCACCACCTAGTACATGTGTGTCAGCCGAAGACAACATGGGATATCACTGGCTATTGACTAAATGAATCACTGTTCCATTTCTATACCTGGAGGAGGTTCTTAATTCCATGAAACAACTAATCACACAAGCTACGAATGCATTTTTCGGTGTTTACAGGAAAATACTTTACCTCCCCTTACTAATAAACTGTCAGTTTAAATTATTTGAACAAGTACTTTCGCCGATAGTATTTTATGGATGTGAAATATGGAGATATGAAAACGTTGGAAATATCGAAAGCTTCTTACCGCAAGTTTGTAAAAGAGGCATCAACTTCGTCTACGGTGAACTTGAAGCGTATGGTATATCCATATATATGTGGAAGTATATACCTACCTACCTACCCGGAGTATCTCTTATCCCCTATCCATTATCATTATCAAGTTTATCGGTTCTCAAGAGTCTTTTTGTCCCCCGCCGCAACGCGGCCGGGGACTTTAAAATGGTTCTTGCTTCTATGTGTCCGTGCATGCACGGACATGTCCGTGCAAATACTTCGTAAGCAATAACTTCTAAATGCTTTGTCAGATTCCTCCGAAATTTGGCATCTGCATTCTTTGCGACAAGACGTCTCTTGGTATTACGTTTCAGCAAGATCCGCCTGTAGGTGGCGCCACTGGGGTCTTGCTTCTATGTGTCGGTGCATACACGGACATGTCCGTGCAAATACTTCGTAAGCAATAACTTCTAAATGCTTTGTCGGATTCCTCCGAAATTTGGCATCTGCATTCTTTGCGACAAGACGTCTCTTGGTATTACGTTTCATCAAGATCCGCCTGTAGGTGGCGCCACTGGGTCTTGTTCCAATCTTTAGTGCATGTCAGTGCATGTCCGTGCAAATACTTCGTAAGCGATAACTCCTAAATGCTTTGTCGGATTCCTCCGAAATTTGGCATCTGCATTCTTTGCGACAAGACGTGTGTTGGTATTACGTTTCAGCAAGATCCGCCTGTAGGTGGCGCCACTGGGTCTTGTTCCAATCTTTAGTGGATGTTCGTGCAAATGCTTCATAAGCGATAACTCCTAACTGCTTTGTCGGATTCCTCCGAAATTTGGCATCTGCATTCTTTGCGACAAGACGTCTGTTGGTATTACGTTTCAGCAAGATCCGCCTGTAGGTGGCGCCACTGGGTCTTGTTCCAATATTTAGTGCATGTCCGTGCAAATACTGCGTAAGCGATAACTCCTAAATGCTTTGTCGGATTCCTCCGAAATTTGGCATCTGCATTCTTTGCGACAAGACGTCGCTGGTATTACGTTTCAGCAAGATTCGCCTGTAGGTGGCGCCACTGGGTCTTGTTCCAATCTTTAATGCATGTCCGTTCATGTTTGTTCAAATCCTTCGCGAGCGATAACTTTCGAACAATTTGTCGGATTTCTTCGAAATTTGGTAAATGCATTCCCTGCGACAAACACCGTTGGTGATGCGTTTCAGCAAAATCCACCCGGAGGTGGCGCCACTAGAGTTCATTCCATTATTCCATCTTGCAAGTGATAACTTAGAAACACTTGGTCGAATTTCTTTGAAATATCCTACATATGTACCTTTCTGGGTAACATGAGAAACGTTGCGGCTCATCGGATTCTTGTCAAATTTGGCATGCATTTACCATGCCAGGACCTGTTGCTTGGGATTGCCTTTCGCTCACTTACACTCACAGGTGGCGCCACCTGGTGGCAACATCACAAATTCGTTTCCGGGTAATAACTTGAGAACTGACCATCGGATTCTTCTAAAATTTTGTATGAATGTACCGTGACATAAGATGTCGCTTGATAATGCATTTCACTGACTTGCGCCTAGAGGTGGCGTCACCTGGTGTCAAAATCTAAATTTGGTTCCTGGGCAATAACTTGAGGACCCTCATCGGATTCTTCTCAAATTTGGTATGCAGATGTCCCCACGATACCATGTTCCTTGGGATTGTATTTTTCCCGCTTCTGCCTACAGGTGGCGTCTCCTGGTGGAAAAATTTGTTTCCGGGCAATAATTTGGCAACTGCTCATCAGATTATTCTCAAATTTTGTATTCATATGTGACCCGCCCCAAATAACATGAACACCGGTGGGCATCTAGTACCGGCAATAACTTGAGGACCCCTCTTCAGAGTCTCAAAGTTCATATGCCGATACCATGACATGAGATGTCATTTGGGATTGTGTTTTGCCTGCTTGCACCTACAGGTGGTGACTCCTTGTGGCAAAGTCTAAATTTGGTTTCTGGGCAATAGGTTGACGATGCCTTCATATTCTTGTCAAATTTAGTTTGCAGATAATATGCCATGAGTTGTCTCTTGGGTTGCATTTCGGTTACATAATTTTCATGCTACATGGTAAAGAAAATATATTACAGTAGCAATCAACATTCAGTCAGCCATTCGGAGTTGATCTCAAAACCTGGGAAGGTGGAAAGACCCCTCTGCTTCTTACGCCTGTGAAGTAGCTGTTGCCATCCTCATGAATATCTACTGAAACCGACAGCGCTTATAATATTGCTGCCATTTTGGCGGGGGACCTAGCATCCTCTCGCTGCTTGTTGGATTTGTTTTCCTTCTCTCCTAGAAGTTTGTCTTTTTCTATCAATTATGTATTTTATTTATGTACTTCTGCACGTGGGAGACGCGATAATAAGCTTGTCTTTACGCGCTCCCAATTCACTTGATTGAATAAATACTGTTTAATTCAAGGTATATATCTTCGAAGGTAGCTTCTTGGCTGTAAATCATTCAGGAAATTGATAGCAAATGTATTACATTATATTTATTAGTTTATGTTTGCATATGGTGGCCTGATTGTTGGCTCAGATTATGATTTACTAACGGAGCGATTTATTTGATGATTCTAATAATGTGGAGGTTTGTCCTCGGATGGTAAGCGAAAGAACACATTTGCAGCATTTTGGGCTTATTTATTACATATAAGGATATTATACAGTTATATTCAATGACAGTATTCGACAATTTCTCGACTGCATGATGTCCCTTTGTTGACGAAGCTTTGCTCGGTGCCACATCATTATCGGTCACAGCTTTTTTATTTTATGTAAAGTGGGACGTTTTAAAAATATGAAAACCAATTGAAAATATGTTTATTTAGATGTTGTCCTAGGCAGGTGTCAAAGATCAACATAGCGGTCTTTTGTATGCGACTTACTTAACTATTTCTACTATTACCAGGTGATCTTAATCGTTAAATAATACCAAAAGACTAAGCGCCCTCATCGCGTATTCGCAACATCCACTGGAAAAAGTGATTACATGTTTAACGTTTCATTTTTAGATGGGTAACATGTGGGATGCTTCATAATGCTACATGTTTCACCATGAAAACATGTCTCAAAGACGTGAGAATACACGTACAACCGAGTCGCAAAAGCGGCATGTCTCACGGAACACAGTATAAAAGAGAGATAATGTTGTCTGGTGCATGGAAGCACTGGCTTCCAAAAAAATGTTTCTGGTCTTTAGCGATCCAGAATATATGTGTCGGTATTGGAATAAACAGACCGACCAATTTAACTGAATTACTTGCATTTTAATATAACTCTTCCAGGCCTAGGGTATTTGACTGTTTGGGGCCTGCCAAGGCCTGGGAAGAGACGCCTCCTCCCCACTAAATATTTGTTCATTCGTTGATTCTAAAAGCCCCCAAAATATATTTTGGGGTCCGCTCTGCTAGAAAATGCAAAAATCCAAAAAATGCAATCCTTGAACACTTCGCAGTTACATGTACGTCATATTATAAATATGACTTTTTGGTCGATGTTTCGGTAGGTTTTTCCATTTTGTTTATTTGTGCCAGGTTCTCCGAAGTAAACTACATAGTACTTTAGGGAAGAATTATCTGATGTGAAATAAAATAGCTCATGCACTCTTTTATCCACAAAAAAAAATCTCGAAGAAAATATCAGTTTTCTGCTACCCCAAATGATCGCCACTTTAAATTTGCCAATGATTCATACCAAAAAAATACACAGCAGTGTCGCTATAAAAAAAGAGTGACATTGATGGGGCATCATTTAGGGCTCGCGTTGGAAGAAACAACAACTGTGTTCTTTGTGTGACCAGAGCTACATCCATTATTTTAAATGTGTGTAGCGCATCAGGATATTTTCTAGACAATACGATTGCTATATACGATTACAGCCTTGCGCGGGATTCGGCCATTGTATGACACAAATGACGCCAAACCATGCAGGCATCTTCACATTTCAAGTTAAATACTACACTAATGTTTCGTCATTTACCGTGACCTATTGAATAGAGTAAATTGGTAAAAACTAGGAAGCGCACGTGATGTCATATAGCCAATCAACAATGGAGCTTGCCAACACAGTGCAGCGAGGATTTTCTTTGATGTCAGCCTGACATTTCCAAATATGGCAAGTGGTGGTTGTATTGATGTTAATTTCTTTCGAATAGTCAATCAAAATTGAATTTTAAAGAGGTCATACTTTGCACTCCTCCTAATATGGATCACGGAATATTTATAGAGCTATGACATCATCAAACTAATATTCTGATCAGATATTGTGTTTATATGTTCAGCCAAGGCAACACGTGTGGTGTTCGACGTGGAAATGCGAAGATAAAACCAGGAGGAGAGAGGGGATATTATTTTTTATCTTTATGAAAATATTGAATATTGTTGGTGTGTAAAACATTTTTTCTTCTTCCTTCCTGGCTGTGACCACTGTTGCGACAACCCGAGACGAGTCCAGGACTCCGTTATATTAATAATCAATGGAATGGAATTTCAACGTCTCTCACGCGGAGATATTTACCGCGAGCAGATGAATGAATGATAGAATCATTTTCAAGTTACAGACATTCATGTATCTAAGTCAGCAAGCATGGTCAATATCTGTATGTAATATAGTACCCCTGTTGAGAGCTGCTTCCTGTGTGCTGGATTAGGCTGTGTCATGTCAACAGACCGATGTGGCAATTTGAGTAAATTATTATTTTGGTTAATATCTGAATGTAAATGTACCATTTGGTGTAAATCTGTGATCTAGGTCACCAAAACATGAGCACATTATTGTCATGAACAATTTGCACGCCATGATAAATGGATTCACATCAGGAATTATGATGTACCGAACATATATCTGTCTGGAATGATCACATTCATTGTTAACCCGAGGAGCAAGTTTGTCTATTGTATATGTTCCTGTCTGCAGTTAATACCGCTGGAGGGAATTTCAATAAAAGCCGTTACCGCGCACGTCGATAATCGATCACACTTGGTGTTCACACATTGCACTAACCTATAGTAAAACAGTTGTGGTAGTTCAATGTTTGTTAACAGATGTAGAAAAATTCAACAAAATTTATTGTTCATATTTCAGTGAAAATATGTGGACAGAAATTGTATATATGCGATAAAAAAGAGAGATATAAACGCATTTATATAAGATTTACCCTAGAAAAACAGATACTCCATTATCATTTTCTGAACATTACATCGCTCAGGTAGACAACTTCGAATAACTTGGAGTATTTTCTTTGACTCAACTGGACACCACATACTGCAGAGACAAGAAAATAAAATACTGGCATAATACATAGTTTTAGAGATTGCTTAAACAAAAACAAAAATACATTTTACTATTCGCTGATTATCCATATTTGTCGCATTGCAATATTGTTGAGGTAACACGTACTCGACCTATCTCAAACCGATCTGCAGAAACCAGCAATACCGTTAATTACATTTTCACCTAATTATGAACATAGTACGCCCCTATTACACACTGCAAAGTTTATCTGTGTAACAGCATTGAATGTCTACCTTTCTTGATAAATTTTGATTTTTTTTTTTGATTGATTGACAATCGTCTTTCAGTCATTTTATTTTCCAAAATATTCAATAGCCATGGATATCCAAGAAGACAGGCGAGCCATGGTTAATGTCGCTAGGTTTAAACGGCCGAATAATATAGAAAAACTACCCTCACAATCAGCTACCTCTATTTCCTTATTTGAATCACGTGTAAAAACTTACGTTTTGAACGGAATATATCTCTCTGACGCATGGTTCACCTTGATGTGAAAATTGGGTCGTCTGTGAGTGTTGGAACATTTGTTCTTGTTTTGTTTTTTTCCGTCGATTTTGTTTTTATTTGTAATCAGATGGATTTCTCCCTTTGTTACGTATCCATTTCCTAGTATATATACTATATACAGTATAAAAGATGTATATCATTTTGGATTTCACCTTTTATCCTCAATAACGTCACATATATTTTTTGAAGGATTTCCGGTGGGAGGCTTTGATGAACCAATCGACAAGGCTCTTGAAAGACTGGACGGAGGTTAAACGAGAATTGTTGCCCAAAGTATTAGTCATCGGAGTCGGTGCAGTAAGTATTGCTTATATTTTTTTTTGTCAGAATGTCCATCGATTATCATAATCCGCACACTGATACACAGGCGCGAGCTAGCATATAGTATCTCAGCCTCAACCTGGACCCCAGATAAGATCAGCGATATGTCTATCAGTTTCAAATTTCTTTCGTGCATAATATTTCATTTTGGCACTTCAATCGTGTCTCATGGGGGGCAGCATTCTGGCTTAACCTCACCAGGTCCATTTCTCTGAATGTGTGGGCCATTCTGATTTCTTACTTCACCTTAATCTGACGGTGACATCATTTTTATTTTAACAGTGGGACATCCTTTTCACTAACGGAACAGAACAGGGAGAACGGCAATTTACAGGTGAAGACATCGAAGTCATTTATGTTAAACTATAGATTTGGACAGCGATACTCAGCACCGTTTTTCTAAGTGGTAAACATTATCGGTAACACGATTTATAAGAACCAAACTATCTTTCGTAATGCCTCAGTAGTCGCTTATCATTCGTGGGATAGCATAATTCGCAATTCCACGGAAGAGAGCTTTTCTTTTGCATAACCATGTTGTATAGATACAAGTTTCCATTTTGAGTGTGAATACGGTGTCGATCTTACTATTTTCAATGTAGCGATATCGAAGTTTAGAATACAGAGGCGATGCGGAGTTTACTTTATTTTCTACTGTGAAGTTTTCTAATGTCTGTCTCACATAACTATGCGATGGGATTTTTGGCAATATATCGGAGCCAGTTCTACTCAGAGAAGTGAAATTCTGCAATACCTCACATGTTATATTCATAGCGCCTAGTCATAATGTCACAACAATGCAAGCCCAACATCATTGTGCTTTGAAAATAACATGCGAGGTATTGGAGATTTTCTTTGATTCTGAACAGATTTCCTTCAATTATCAGAATAAAAATGTTTAAATTATATATAGACACTGTGGGAAATTTCATTTCTCTGAGAAGAACTTTCTCCAATTTATTGCCGAAAATCCCATCGCGTCGTTACGTGAGACAGACAGAGATCTCCGCATCGTCGAAATTCAATAAATATAAATTATAGTGACTCATTGTCGAGATTAACAATCGTAATTGCTCAGCAGTCTGGATATTATAACATTCTGTATATATTGTTCTCGTGTACGTCTTCATCCTCTTTATCTATTATTATAACAGGCAATCTGACTATAGCTTTGGGCTACATGAAGAAGTTAATGCAAGATGGGATGCATATATTATGGGCACCACAAGGTTTGTTTTTAATTTATCAAATTAGTTCAGATAGCTATTGTTTTTTCTACTTAAAT
Source organism: Hanleya hanleyi (assembly GCA_036873755.1). Taxonomy (NCBI): domain Eukaryota; kingdom Metazoa; phylum Mollusca; class Polyplacophora; order Lepidopleurida; family Hanleyidae; genus Hanleya; species Hanleya hanleyi. The sequence goes on from JAVTVY010009030.1 coordinate 25,406, forward strand.
GAGGACAAACAAATGCTGTTAACAATGAATTTGTCCCAATGATTGTGTTCTATTATGTTTCGGTCTGATTTTTATCGGGCCGGTATGGGCTGTGAACATAACAACCAAGATCAGAGTACACAGAGGGTGAGACCAGGTGGGCGGACCCTGTCAGGGAGGATCGAATGAACTCGCCAAAAAAGACGAAACATCTAAGAATGACGTTTATAGAGTGACGTTTATCAGGAAAATTTTTGCTGAAACGAAGAGTAAAGATTGTTGAAAGTGGTCACATGAAACGGTTATCGAGTGGAATTCTGTAACTTGAACAATCAGAATCGTTCAGTTGCACACTATTGAGCGATGAACAGCATGTCTGTTTACGGACTATTGACTTCAGCTGATCAGCTACTGGGTTGTATAATTTCAATTTCCCCTATCTTTCAACCCAGGAGACTGTCATTCAAGGAAAGTGTCATCATGCTTGAACAGTTGGACAATGTAGTACATATGTGTATAATTATGCCAGCTATAACCGGTATAAGATAGTCTCTAGTGTTAAAAGATAGGAGATCTGAGGTCACTGGTACGGGGACAGATAGGCTCTTCTTTGTTCTCTCAATATTGTGTGCAACTGAGCAACTGCGCTGATATTTTATAGGTTAAACATGTTGGAATCATGGAATACCCTGGTCCGAGAATTCTCGGATTTATAGGCCTACTTTCAATCGTCCTTATTTCCAGATGCCGTCGATCGGATCAAATGTGTCAGGCAACCAAACAGGTGGATGTACACCAATGCAAGGATTACCATCTACAACGAGATTGCTAGAAATATTCTGTGAGTATGAAGTGATCATACGCATATGGCTCTAGGAACGACTTGGCATTCATTTGGATAAAGAATAAAGGCCAGTTATTAGGATTTTATATATAGGACAACATCACGTCTTGCAGACATCATTGGAAAGGTGATGGTACGATAAGGCGGGATTTTGGGCTATAAGTGGTGCGGTTGAAATCGAAAAAATAAAAAGTCCTAAAACTACTTATGTTTTAATGTAACGGCAAGAGCAAATATGAGTACACAATATGTGAAAGTTTTAGTGCGATTGCGTTATGATTATAGTTATCACATGAAACTCAAATCCACAGCTTGTGCTATTTCGTGAAAAAAAGGTCTAAATCGAGTCCTTCAGACACGCATTTAGATGCGAAGGATCCCTTGGACCAAAACGCTATTTAACCTCTTGTTGTGTGGTAACATTATAGATCTTTTTGGTCCAAGGAGTCCTTCATACTAAAAAAGTTCGAATCCCAGGAGGGCAGCATGTGTGACGTCGACAAGTTATTTCAATCTTTCTCATTTTTGTAAAAATAAATTGCATTCAGTATATAAGCTAAGATAAAGAAATAAGATTTTAGGCTATCATTATGAACCAATTAAAAGTAAAATAAATATTGTTCACCGATGACACGATACTGTGTGGGCATTACGGGCTAGTCAAACGTACGGACATATGTGAAGCTATCATGGTTCGTCCCAAATGTGAAGCGTAACATTCAGTCCGTTGATTGACAGTTGCCGCCGACGACAAGTTGTACATTGCATGTGATTGACAGATGGAGAGAAGAAATGTACATTCCTATGAGTCAACTGGCTGTGGGCAAAAACCCCGCCTTACAATACCATCTCCTTTGTGACCGCTTCTTGTGCTTTCTCAATTTTTGCTTCATACATATTTGGAATTGGTGCTAACTGTCATAGGCTTACGATTATTGACGCGGAAATTCTTTTATGGACAACGTCTGAATATTGAATGTCGGTTCTGACGCTTGCTATCTGTTAAAAATCAAGCCATTCACAGAATGCATCCCCTCGACTCCAGTGTCGAGGAATTGTAGTCAGGAGCCTCCGCAAGCCCTGAGTGAAACTACCATTCAGTGTCCCCTACATCAGTGTAGACAAACAGACATGCTAACGGACATACAATTAAGACTAACTTAATGACCAAAGGTTTAGCTAGGTTAGATAGCAATCGTTGGTCAATCATCTGACCTTTGTGATTGTTTTTGGTTTGGTGAATACAAATATAAAATTGTTTTACTGCTTATGAATGCGAGGATAATAAAAAATATGGCGGAAGTATATATTCGGACCAATCAAACTCCTATATAATATCACGGAACATTATATCTGACAACAGCGAATTCAAATTACATCTCTTGGCCAATCAGGGGGCTAGCTGGGTGAAACGAGTTTATATTGACGCCCCATGTAATTTCACACAAGAGCACGTAGACCAATATAGTAAACGGAAAAGAGAAACATGATCCAAACACGGCAGCATGTCTAGATATCGTGCGCGGGAAATGTAAACCTCAAAGGATTTACTCTCCACGAAAAGTATGCTTGACAAATCCACTCGAAGTTGTTCGTCTTCATGAACAAAACTTCGATCAATGTAAGATTGAAAAGGCAGAATTTATCGTCAATGGCGTGTTATGGAATCTCGTAAAATACCCCCCTTACCTTATCACAGAGCTACGAATATATATATCCTACAAAAATATAATACGGTGTATTGCGAAACAAACCCAGCATAAAATACATCTGACAAATATGAAATCTGCATCAGGAGATCACATAAATCTTATCATGTTAGTCTACTTTTTTTAATGTTCCAAGACGAGGAGCCTTGGGAATATGAAAAAATATATTTTTGAAAGTGTGTTATAGACAAAACAGGAGAGAGAATAAATTGGAGCCACTCATCAACGCAGGACATCCATGTTATATTTCACTGAAGTTGTCTAAGATGTAGGATTAGCTATTTGTAAATTTGAAACGATTTACCTGTATGGCAAGGAGTTTTAGTATTTATCCATTTATTTTGGATATCAATAACGAAGGTGCACCGTTTTGATCTTTATTCATTTATTTTTTATATAAAAAAATCGCTATCAAAAATTGTTATTATGATATCCTAAATTCTTATTTTGATATCCAAAACTCGTATTATGATATGAAAAGAAATGATTTTGATACCAAAAAACTAATTTTTCATGTCAGGAAAAGTATTTTTGATATAAAAAAATTGCATTCGATTTGTATAGTTTATCTTTTATCTCCAGACGAGACAGCGGTGTACAGATCTGGGAAACAGCTCGACTCACCGGCGAGTACTTCACGGACTGGCATGTGGATTGTGTGCATATAGACGACGTGGTGGATGCGTATGTAAGTACTGTCAAATTGATCTCAAAATAACTAGAATATGAATTGTCAAGCTAAGCAGAAGAGAACAGTCAGGAAATAGAACCCTGGGCCCGTTTGATAAAGTGGTATCCCTACCAGGATATGATATCAGGAGAAATAAAGATGTCCGAAGGCAAATAACACCGATCGTTCCCCGAAAGGATTTCATCTCTGGCCTGACATGAACTTATAATTGGTCTTAAACACTAGCAATCAGCGATTTCATTTTTGAATGTTTAATCTTCTATGAAAATATGTTCTCTTTTTCTCATTAGGTGCTGATATTCAGATTGTGTAGTGCTTCCATTCATGGAGATGTTAGAAGCTGTTTGCGTCGCAACTCCAAGACCTTATTTAAAATAGGAATTAACCTAAAAAGTCGCAATGCAGAGCTGCAAACACGTGAACTTCTTTATTACACCGCAGTGTGTCTTCTGATAATATAATATACTTAAACAAAACTACATAATTCATTTGGTAGTACGCACAATTTGGTCCGACAGAAGCTGGTTGTCCGAGTTTCTGATTCCTCATAAACACAAATTGCATATCTTATATAGTCTAAACTATAATGAAGCATGACATATAGTGACGAGACAGCCCAGTTTGTGTGACAGTAAAACAGGATATAAAAGTTTAGTTGAATGCGCCATAAACGGTTACTCCGAATGAAATGTCAGACAAGGAATCTTAAATGAATGATCTTTGCACAGATACAATCAGCGGATTAGAAGAAAAGCGTAAGACCTGCCATGCAGAGTTGGCATGCTGTGATTTTAAGATGTTGTGAGAAATAGACTCTGAAGAATGAAATGAGAGTTTCTTGGAAATAAACAGTTAACTTGAATGTATAACAGAGAAATAAATTTCGATTTCTCATTAGAAGAATGGTAACGTTGTTTCGTGCAAATATATAATCTATTTTTCTCAACTCGGGGCCCATTTTCCGAAGAAAGACTTCAACTTCTGTGAAAATATATAGTTTTTCTCACACTGGGAGCTAGTTGGGTATGCTGGGATAGTAAAACGATGCTTTCACAGAGTTATACAGTGATATAGCCACCAATACATCTAGAAAATAGTGTCTTTTTTACACAACATTTCAGTTTGGGCAGTAAAACAAAGCTTCCTCAGAGAGAATGTTAAATGGTATATCTTATAGTCAGTATTACACCATCACGGTACAAGTAGCTAACAGCTAAAAATCTCCTAGATTTCAGTCAATCAACTTGAATTTTATGAAATTGGGATTTGTATCTAGAAATAGTGGAGTGAAATATGGAATAATTGGGTGTAGACAGTTGAATATAGCCTGCATAAAAAATTATTTTTGACATAGAGCTACTGTTGTATACCTTTCCCCTTGTGCCTTATCTGGGTATCTGACTAGCAAGACATGCGATAATAGTACGGACTCGCTCCTCCTCCACCCCCGCCTCTACATAATAGTACGGACTCCCTCCTCATTCTTCTCCCCCGCCCCTACATAATAGTACGGAGTCCCTCCTCCTCCGCCCCTACATAATAGTACCGACTCCCTCCTCCTCCTCCTCCCCCGCCCCTACATAATATTACGGACTCCCTCCTCCCCAAACATATTCCTGATAAATATTGCACCGTCCCCTCTTTTCCATGATTCTCAGGACGCTTCGCTTTTTACTTTATAGAAATCACAGATTCTGCTCAATTGGATTTGCAACAGAAAAATGAATTTCACGGACGGTACATGCTGTCGTGAATCTGATACAAAGACGCCAGTCAAAGGCAAGGTGGATGTTTTACTTTCCCCATCAACTATTGGTGAATCGAGACGCGGTCCAGATAGGATGGACACTTCCTCGCCCCAGAAAGATATCTGGACACCAGCTCGGATCAAGTCCCGTTTCTCGGAAACTGTTGACGTCACTAAGTTTTCATTATCTTCTGTCGTGATAATGTTTATGTGAGTTTAACATCTATATTAATATGTTTGTAAAAAGATGTGTTCTGGCGCAAAGAAGTTAAACAAAAATAGAGAAACAAACTTCCTTCTCGATTTCTACATCATTTACATATTTATAAACATCTACATCTTTGTTAAACACTGTTGTCTAGCGACCATTGTGTCCGGACTGTTTATATACCTGTCTGTAATTATGTTGTAAACAGTACCGTATTGCTTGAAAAGACCATTGAGTTCGAAATTACAGTCGGAATATAATGATGTAGAAATCGAGAAGGAGGTTTGTTTGTTTTTAATGTCTGTATAGTTTCTGTGGGTTAATAGTTCTGTTAGCAGATTGCTCGAAAAGGACTATGATAATGGTGACCAACCCAGTGACTTAATGTACCCCGGTCAATGTCCTACGGGGCTTGTTTTTTTCCAATTTCCTTCCCCATCTTCTTCATTCTTATTGTGCAAGAGACGTCGTATCGTCGTTTGCAACCAGTTGGACGAAACCCCGCGCGACAATATAATCGGCTCCAACGGTGGAAGCGCTTCTGCAGCGTCTGGAACCGGGCTCCACATTGATAAAGCATCGTCATTCAGACGATTGCTCCTTGAAATTTTAATATTACTTTACTGTGGTAATGTCATAACGGATCACTTCTTCACGTTATCCATTTGGGCTATAGCGTTGTTTTCAGCTGATCCACTAGTGTTTTAGGCAATTTGAAAATAATATATTATTGGACAGAAGCTGCCGTCAGAACATTTGATAAAATAGAGTGTTCATCTCATATATCTATTCTATTAGGGTACGCCTTATAGCGTTGGCCACACCGGTTCTCGTTAGATTACCGAAGTTAAGCAACGTTGAGCCCGGTCAATACTTGGATGGGTGACCGGGTGCTGTACTGGCTGGGCTGATCAGTGTTGAAAAAAATGTTGAAAACGACGTTTAATCCTACTCACTCACTCACTCATCACTCGATCTCGTTGGTATATACTTGCACTAAATTAATCTAATTTCATATTATTTGAAACGACATACAAATATTCTGATAATTTTAGTCTTGATTTTAAGGACGTTTATATCTATGGACGGCATTTATTTTTGAATGAAATATGACATTCCTGGAATTCATTTGAATGATTCAGACAGCGTCCGCCTCACACAATCTGTTCTAACAATCAGGTAATGCGTCAAGGGATTATTTTCTACATATATATATTAATGTCTTTACAGAGCTATGTTTACTACATTGGCGGGAATGTGTTGGCTTTTCCTGAGAAGAAGGACGAGCGTAACAATAACAAGTAAGTGAAAATATATTTATGTCCGGTAATATTTGTTCTACTTTTAGTACGTATGAATATCAGATAATTTATCAGTAATTTTAGGCTCAGATAATTGGCTCCATAAAGCTACACAGTCAAAACAATGGTGATGCCTACCAACAAAAGAGATGACGACAGCATCACCAATAAATGGCAATGAAACCTAAACTCATTGCTCGTCACCATTTATCAGTGATGGACAGGCCCATCACCAATAAATGGTGATGAAATGACGTCGTTACCATTCATCCCCACCAATAAATGGTGATGAAATGACGTCTTTACCATTCATCCTCTCCAATAAATGGCGATGAAATGACGTCTTTACCATTCATCCCCTCCAATAAATGGAGATGAAATGACGTCGTTACCATTCATCCCCTCCAATAAATGGCGATGAAATGACGTCGTTACCATTCATCCCCTCCAATAAATGGCGATGAAATGACGTCGTTACCATTCATCCTCTCCAATAAATGGCGATGAAATGACGTCGTTACCATTCATCCCCTCCAATAAATGGCGATGAAATGACGTCGTTACCATTCATCCCCTCCAATAAATGGCGATGAAATGACGTCGTTACCATTCATCCTCTCCAATAAATGGCGATGAAATGACGTCGTTACCATTCATCCCCTCCAATAAATGGCGACGGCAGGGCCTCGTCACCGATAATTGGCGATGGGTCATCACCATTTTTTCTGACTGTGTAAAGTTATCAATATTGTATTCCGAGATTAAATAGAATGTGCTTGGTTTTTTGTTAGTTATTTCCGAAACAAAACTGAATACTACCGGTATTTGCCTTTTAACCCTAACTATCAGGTGCGAATCCTCCCTCGCCTGCGGTTTGCATTTTTATGAAAACCAATTCCTATAACCGAAATAAATTATTATCCTCGGAATATGGCTCCCCTACGCCAGTTTGAAAAACAAACCTGGAAAAATGTTCTGAGAAAGTTTTATTTGTGTTGAATGCTTCAGCTTCTTATAGCAAGAGTAGCAAAATTATGACTTAGAAGAGGAGCATTTGAACGCGCACTTAATAGGGGTTGTGGGACTGACAAGAAGTAAAATGACCACGCAAACATATATAATGAATGCATAATGCACAAAAACTCAAACTGATCCCTTTGAGTTATATCGTAGCCATGCTTCTCTTGTGGGTTTTCATGTGGAAATCTTGAATGGCATTACCACACCGCCCCTAGCAGTGGCTTGAGTGGTATAACATAAAAATACTGAAGAGCGATGATGTAATAACCCTATCAAGTCATCTGAAGAAAAATGATAAAATATGTGACCGTTAGATAGAAGAAACAGCCCAAACGAGTAGGTTTTAATATAGTGAAAGTTCTTATTCATAACAGATATATGTGATGCCGAATAAGCGCTTCAGTGTTCACCGTGTTTTCAAGTAAAGAAACTACAATAACAACTCAGCCAGCCAAAAAAAATATGGTGTTGCTCAACATTAACAGAGGGGGTTGAACACAACACCAATAAATCAAGTCCAATTTAGACCGACATCATATCTCCAACACCCTTTATTTGTGTTCACCAACACCATTAGTTGTTGTTGATCATTATTAGCACTCGCCAAAATATGGTTTCAACACCCTTTGTTGGATGTTGACCGACATCATTATTTGGTGTTAAACTTGCTTCAACACCATTTTTAGTATTCACATTGTTCAACACCATTTCTCTACACCATTTTATGGTGTTGACCAGCCCTTAACACCATTAAAGGGGTTGGGCAAACAACGTTTTTTCTGGCTGTCAATGATTTGAACAGAGGACAAGCCTCGCGGATGAAACGTACCATATACAGGCAACACTGCCCCCACCTCGGCAGCGATACATAGTAATCCAATGTCTACTATATAGCACTGTAGCACATAACTGCAAGGTTGTATGTCCAAACAAATGTTTCCAGAATACCTACAATTCTGGCTTTTCCATATATGTGGATCAACGAGATATCTTCGTCCCCGCCCCATATGCTGCACCAAAATTTGTCACAGGGTTTGGAATCTTCAAGATATCTTATTGATAATGTTTACTGGTGGTTTTGTATGAAACCTTGTTGGAATATCATTATGGTTCATACACCAAGAGAATACATTTCTATTATAACTTTTGTTCATATTTTCAGAAACAAGTGTTGTTCGTTGACGAGAAGTACAAGCCAAGATCCAGTGTTTTAACAAGAATATCCCCTTTGCCGTAGAGAGCTTCAGTTTATCCCACTTTCTAGAACTCCAGTGGAATACTCGTTACAAAGTCTGAAGTAAATCTGCCAATCTTCGGAGTTCTCATCTCATCCAAGTGCAATCATCATTTGGAAAATAGAAGGTGGACGCAAACGCAGTTTATAGAAACAACCTTACAGTTTTAACGAACTTGATTTGTCAATTCAAATTTTCAAAAAGAAAGCCAGGCTTTTCATTGGTCTGTGGAGTAAATTGAGGGAAAATTCCTTCAAACACGAGTTTTCTATAAGGTTTCATTGAATGACGAAAATATCGTGGAAATATTCTCGTGTACTAACCTATCATTCCAAGCTTTAAATGCTGCATATGTGCCCAACATGTGCACACAATGCAGTCTTTCGAAATAGCAATAATGCTGTGGTAAAGACGTAGCTTTGACCTTGGCTAGATCTTCAATTTTCCACTGATGTTCGATTACTGTTCCTGGTATACGAGACATCGCCTTTACTTTTAAAGATCAATTAATATATTTTGAACTGCTATATTTATATCATGAGGAAGAAGTAACCGCTTTTACACGCTTGAGCCAACAGAACTGTGATGCCGGATCGGCTTCAGCTGAAAATCTAACTTGGCCTATTTATACCTTTATTTCCGGAAAAGATATACTTTAACCATAATAGGAAGTTTTAATAACAAGTTTATGGTTCTAGTGATTAAAGGATTAGATAAAGTTGAATTTCGTAGATCGTGTTGTCAGTGTTCTAAAATGAATTGTATAGGCTCGGAATGATTTCCGAGTTTCTGATGTTTCTTTAAACTAAATAGTCACCATTTGAACCTTGAGCTCATTTTCGTTGGTTTCCTATTTCCATGCGAATATTTGACATGATCATTACTTAACAAAAGTTTCTTGTGTGAAATGACTTCCTCTTTGTGTCTGACTCCTGCTATCCTCGTGCCAGTAATATAGGAGTTGTGTGTCAACGACGGTGATGTTCTTGTCTAAACAAGGTATTTACACTGATTCTACACAACTTAGTCTAAAGTCCATGGTCTAGCAGATAGACAGGACCATATCACCGCCTTTGCTTCATCACATATATGCAACTGTACTTGAAAGAACGAGATTAATCGCAACAATTAAATGTGGTAGAAAATGATGATCTCGCAGGTCAACATTCTGGGTGCATATCTATACATCACAAGAATCAAAACTGATTCGTGTGATGATTTGTATCTCCCATGTAATAACCTTATCACGTGATCTGATGAAATGTGATGAACTATGTGACCATAAGAAGAGACAGCCCAAACTGGGGAAATATTAGTAGAATGCAAGTTGAACTTCTTCTTTAGAATACAAGTCTGTGAAGCCCGATGCCGAACAGGCGCTTCATTCGGCACCATACTAAACCAGAGATAATGTATTTCTGGTCCAACAGTCGCTTGGGATCATTGGTTGCCTAATCCTACATGGCTTGATCCGTGCTGCTTTCTCGAATGGCACTCAGTATTCATAGGATGAACGGCTTACAACCGACATAGGGTTCTGTACTAATTCATCCCCTGAGACTGTTTCATGTATGAAAGACGCCCAATAGTCAGATGGCCCAATGTGAAAAAGTGGCTTAGTTTAGCGCCCCGTAAACATTTTCTCCTGCATACGTACAACAATTTTTATTGCATGAATAGGATCACTGTGCATCTTTTCTGACCGGTTGTCAGCTTGCAGGTGTGTGCATGAGTTGTCGGTGCGGGGATTTCGAATACATTTGCCAAAAAAATACTAGTTTCACAAAATCATTCATAACTGTGATGCATGTTCACTCTGACTATCGCGTTATGCGTCTTTTTATAGCCACTAGGCGTGGTTAAAAGGTGTGAACAGTTCAGAGTGCTCTAATGTATCTGCTGGATGCAAAGTAAGGAAACGTTCAGAAAATGGAGATTTTTCCTGCATGTTTGATTTTTCAAATTTTAGTAAACCAAACTATCTTATCAGGATATCTAAATTTGCGCAAGCAAATGCTCTTCCTCTCAAACTTAGAATGATCGGACAATAGGTTCGTGTAACCGAGCAATGACTGAGAATATTACCCGACCCCCATTTTCAAGAAATTGGTTAAATTTGAGCTTTTTGTGAAAGAGGCAGAACGGGACAAAATATGTGCGATGAATGTGATAGATGGTAATCGCTAATCATTCTAATGTATTAAAACATTAGTGGTTCTAATAAAAAAAATGCTAAACTTCATTTACCTGACATAAATTTAGCATTATCAGTCAATTTGTAGGAGAAGATCCCACTTTCTCTGTGCGTCCTGACCCTACAGTAGCCTGAGTTTTACGTATATATGAGTATGCTAGCGCATCTTCATAGATGTGTACTAATGTACCTCAAAGCCAGTGTTTCGAAATCTTATATATCGAAATCTTTCGAATATAACTTATGTATATCATCCCAGGCATATTTCTCATCAGGGATCACGCCTCAGTCAAGTATAGTTATCTAAGATGATACAAGTCTCGCAGGTGCCAATCGCGTCAGCATTCTGTTCGCCGTGCAGCTATTAGATCTTAGATTTCCATAGGAGTTCTTTTAAACTCCGTCCTCTTCTGTATACACCGATCGGGTGATGTTGGAATAGTCGGCTGGTTTTAGAGTCAGTCTGTATTATATGCCAGTATTTTTTAATAATTTTTATCAGCTGGCGTGATCCGGGTTGGAATGTTGTGGTTTATCGCGTCGGCTTGACAAATACCGGTTGAGTCTGCTTGTGCTTGGTTCTGTGTAGAAGTTTCGATCTCTCAGAGTGTTCAACCTCCATGAGTGCTTTCTCGATTTCACTCTGTTCGTACCCCCTGAGTCTAAGTTTATTTTTGAATAATTTAGCTTTCTCGCAGAAGTCACTGGAATTGTTGCAGTTCCTTGCGTATCTAATTGCCTCTCCTTTTATAAAGGATTTGAAGCAGGAGGGTGGATGGGCCGATTCTCGGTGTAGGTACTGGTATGCTTCGGTTGCTTTGGTGTGACACTTGATGTCCAGAATACCACTGCGTTCATATCTCTCCCCTTTAAATTTTACGGTATCCAAACACCTGATAGATCTGTCCGATATCTCGAAAGTAAACTTTAACAGAGGATGGGCATTATTTGCTATCTCAAAGAAGTCTCGTAGCTCTTTTTCTGGACCAATAAATCCAATAGCCATCGTCCTGGTATCGTTTGTGAAGCAGGATATTATGCCGCAAGGGGAACCGCTCCATAAATAGCAGAATCACATAACTCAGGTGAAGGAATTGCCCCCATTGGTGCTCCCACGTTTTGCCGGTAATATTTACCATTAAATGCAAATTCGTTTTCTTTCAGGATAAGGTTGGCTATTTCTACCAGTAATTCTATCGATGGCCTTTTTAGGGCATATACGATATCGTTGTTCGTCGTGAGATCAATCTTCAGGGCTGCGGCTATCTCTTCAAAACTCAGATTAGTGTAAAGCTAGGTGATATCATATGTAACAAGGATAGCACTGCTCGGGATGGGCATACTTCCTATTTCATTAATGAAATTTGAAGTATCCGCAAGATAGGTATGTTGCCTTTTCATAATAGGCAACAGGAATTGCTTGATTTTATGAATCTTAGGTACATTAGCAAATCTTTTCTTCTATGGAGAGAACATGGTAGCCCACGTAGCGGGCCTATTGCTGATTACATGCACCGTACCAGAAGACAGTTTAAATACGCTTTGCGAGGCTGTAGAAAAGAAGAAGATAACATTCGCGCGGACAAGATGGCACAAGCTTTCTCAGATCGATAGCTCGTCCGAAGACTTTTGGAAAGAGGTTAAAACATCCAATTCTAAATTTATGTCTTTACCTTGTCGTATCGACGATGCTGAAGGCGAAACCAGCATAGCCAACTTGTGGAAGGACAAATTCTGTAGCACCCTCAATAGCGTTACTACCGAAACTGTAAAGATTGAGGTGTTAGATGCCCTGACTCAGTTTAAGAATGAATCTATGATTGGGCCTACTGTTGTACCTGACAATCTTTGTTCCATCGTGCGTGGCATGAAGTGCAATAAGTCGCCCGGTTTTGACAGACTGTCAGCTGAACATTTGAAACATGCCCCCGATGCCCTATATATCCATCTGTCGCTATGTTTGAACGCTATGCTCTTCCATGGATGCCTCCCAAAAGAAATGACGTTTGTTATTATTAATCCTATTGTTAAAAATAAATCTGGTGATATAACTGAATCTGACAACTACAGACCTATTGCGGTTGCCACTGTTCTCTCAAAAGTTGTTGAACTGTTTATATTACAAAAATGTGAAGAACAATTGTATAGCTCTGATTTTCAGTTTGGTTTTAAATCTGGGCATTCTACTGACCAATGTATTTATGTTCTTAAGGAAGTTGTTAATTTTTATCGTACCAATGGAAGCCCTGTATTTTTGTGTTTTTTGGATGCTAGTAAGGCTTTTGATAGAATTAACCATTGGACGCTTATGAAAAAGCTAATAGATCGCAATCTGCCCATGTGTTTTATTAACATTTTGTGTATATGGTGTAACATACAGCAATTTGCGGTTAGGTGGGGGTCCACACTCTCTGCGTTTTTTATGGTTACTAATGGTGTCCGACAAGGTGGGATTTTATCTCCTTGTCTTTTTGCTATTTATTTACATGATCTTGATATGTCATTATCCAAGGCTGGAGTTGGGTGCAATATCTCTGGTTTGTTCATCAATCATTTGTTATACGCGGATGATATGTGTCTGATATGCCCTTCTGCCAAAGCTCTACAAACACTATTAGACTACTGCTCTGTATATGCCGAGTCCCATGATATAATATATAATACTAAGAAGACTGTTTGCATGGTTTTAACACCTAGACGCTATGGAGACTTTAGGCCTCCTGTAGTTAAGTTATGTGGAACGTTTTTGCAATATGTCGACCGCTACAACTACCTGGGTCATATTATATAACCTGTGATCTTTTGGACAATGCGGATATGGAATCTCAGAGGAGAAAACTGTGTGTTCGTGCCAATGTATTACTTAGAAAATTCCATGCCTGTACGCCCGCCGTTAAGAAAACTCTTTTTAAAGCATACTGTTGCAACATTGATTGCTGCCAACTTTGGAATACGTATTCTAAGACTGTACTCAATGGTATCAGGGTTATGTATAACAATACCTTTAGATGCCTGTTGCATTACAGATATAGTTGTAGTGCCAGTGCAATGTTTGCTATCAACAGTATTACGTCGTTTGGTGAACTGATGAGGAAGGCAGTGTATTCATTTAAAACTAGAATTGACTCGAGTGACAACCTGTTATTAATCTGTGTTGCTTGCTAAATGGCAAGAACTTTTGTACACCTTTAAGTAGTGCTTATTAGCACTACACACTTACTACAGTTATTTCTTTGTACATATGGACTTCTGTCTGAAATAAAAAGTTATTATTATTATTATAAATACATGTGGGGAATTTTAATCTTGAGTAGCGGATCATACAGGTATTTGTAGGTGTCCTTGCCCATCACTTCTTCCTGTTTAAGTTTGCATACAAGGTTTAGCACCTTTCTATGCATCTCTTTTACATTAATACAATCAATCTCGACGTAGTGTATTCCGTCATATAGTTGTCGATTTGCTTCCTTGATGTATACACTTTTGTCAAGAATTACAGTTATATTATTCGTGTCAGCAGAAGTGAAAATTACATCACATTTATCTGATGTCAATTTATTGAGTGATTGGCGTTCGCCGTTTGACAGGTTGTCTTTGTGTGGTTCTTTGGCGTGTGACGATAGCTCAAGTCTCGTAGCTAAGAGGTAATCTTTAATGCTATTGGAGGCTAGGGGTGCCACGAATTCCGGCTTAACATAAAATGGATGATGTTGCCTGTGCGTTGATGGTGAGTCGGAGAAAAACTCTGTACGTCTCATCTCGTTCGCCGTTCGTCCGAAATCTGTTACAATATCTCGTTCTCTTATATTAGTCGTAAGAATGAATGATAATCCCCGGGATATCAGAAAAATATTATCATTATCTTTTAACATCAGACTTGAGATATTTCTAATATATGTCTTGGCTATTGCCAATCTCAAGAGGTTGACATTGACATAATTAATATGTCTCTGTTTACTAGATAAACGTCTTTTTTTCATTCTGTCCATAATGAGTTAGAACGAAGCAGTTGATATGCGGCGTTTATTATAGAATATCAGGATACTAATCATCTCAATCAAGGTCGCGTGGATAACTCTACGAGAAAGTTAGTCTTCAAAAATAAACTTAGACTCAGGGGATACCAACAGAGTGAAATAGAAAAAACACTCATGGAGGTTGAACACTCTGAGAGATCGAAACTTCTACACAGAACCAAGCACAAGCAGACTCAACCGGTATTTGTCAAGCCGACGCGATTGATCACAACATTCCAACCCGGATCACGCCAGCTGATAAAAATTATTAAATAATACTGGCATATAATACAGACTGACTCCAAAATCAGCCGACTATTCCAACATCATCTGATCGGTGTATACAGAAGAGGACGGAATTTAAAAGAAATCCTACGGAAATCTAAGATCAAATAGCTGTACGGCGAACAGAATGCTGACGCGATTGGCACCTGCGAGACTTGTATCATCTATAGATAATTATACTTGACTGAGGCGTGACCCCTGATGAGAAATATACATGGGATGATATACATAAGTTATATTCTCGAAAGATTTCGAAACACTGGCTTTGAGGTACATTAGTACACATCTATGAAGATGCGCTAGCATACTCATATATACGTAAAACTCAGGCTACTGTAGGGTCAGGATACACCGAGAAAGTGGGATCTTCTCATACAAATTGGCCGATAATGCTAAATTTATGTCAGGTAAATGAAGTTTAGCATTTTTTTTATTAGAAACACTAATGTTTTAATACATTAGAATGATTAGCGATTACCATCTATCACATTCATCGCACATATTTTGTCCCGTTCTGCCTCTTTCACAAAAAGCTCAAATTTAACCAATTTCTTGAAAATGGGTGGTTGGGTAATATTCTCAGCCATTGCTCGGTTACAGGAACCTATTGTCCGATCTTTCCAATTTTGTGGGGAAGCGCACTTGTTTGCGCAAATTTATTTAGAGAACATACTGTAGTAAATTTACTAAAATTTGAAAAATCAAACATGCAGGAAAAATGTCCATTTTCTGGATGTTTTCTTACATTGCATCCAGTAGATACATTGGAACACTCTGATCTGTTCACGCCTTTTAACCATGCCTAGTGGCAATAAAAAGACGCATAAGGCGATAGTCAGAGTGAACATGCATCACAGTTATGAATGATTTTGTGAAACTAGTAGTTTTTGGGCAAATTTATTCGAAATCCCCGCACCGACAACTCATGCACACACCTGTAAGCTGACAACCGGTCAGAAAAGATGCACAGTGATCCTATTTATGCAATAGAAATGGTTGTACATATGCAGGAGAAAATGTTTACGGGGCGCTAAACTTTCACATTGGACCATCTGACTACAACGTATAATTGACTACGTAAGAAATACTGATACGAAAATTTTAAATCCAAGTTTATGAAGAAAATATATTGGAATGGACAAATGAATCAACAGAGCTATCTTGAAATGGTTTCCGTCTTGGCGCGGCTCTTACGTTCACCTCCCGTCACAAATATACCGTGGACATGGGACGGCCTTCGGCATTTTTTCTTTTGCAAGCGAGAGTGTCCATGCGACATTTGCAGGAAACAGGTGTCTATTCAGTCATTCACTATTTACCCGACGTCCATTAGATCATTTTCCGATCCATAATTTCAAGCTCAGCGGTTACGGTTTTTGGTGACCACAGAAGTTCACCCCCTAGATCTCAGCCATCTTTCCCATAATCCAAGCTGCGTTAACTTCTCCCATCTCTCATCGAATTGCATTTTATCAACCCGGAGCGGATGCGCTGTATCACATAAGTCAACTGCAGCTAATATAATATCCACCATTGCTTATAAATCTTTAATAATAAGTAGGCATAACATATATAGATCCCGTTTCCTCATCCCCATCCACTTACTGACTCGCTTACACCCAACTCCGTCAAGTCCTTTTCTTAGCCGCCTCAATTCGTTGTATGTATGAAGTTCATGGAACTGTGGTTCTTTTTCAAACTGTGTCAATTGCCTAAACATTTCCTTTTTAGAACACCTTTTGTCCCTCTGTTAAATTGTTTGCATGCAGCTCATAGAGAAACTCCCTCTTCAAAATTCTAAATGTTTTTCATCTAGCAATACACTTCAGCTACTTGCCCTTGTTTGTAGCCCTCTGTCTATTACAAGCGTCTAGTCCGTCATTCATAATCCAGCCGTCGTCCATTAGAGAATATCCGCGTCCATAATCCAAAGACCTATTCCATTTTCCATATAACAGTATTAGCATAGCTTGCAGTCTACGTACAAAACTTGGTCCCCGCGTAATTGCTGCACCCACAAATTCCCACTGTTTTATCACAGATTCAGCCATTCCAGAGTTTTCCGCATTGATTCCACTGTTTCGAGCAGCACAATGGCGCGCCATCTTATTTTTTTGGAACTGATTCCCTTATGGCACTATTCACTGATTCACATTGATGCGTATTCAGCATACGTTTTTTTCAGAACATCCTGTCCCAATCTATAAGTAATACATTAATACGTTTCTGTGCATCTTCAGGCAAAGAACAATTGATCCTAAAACCAATAGGAAGAGAGCAGCTATATTTTAGAGAGTGGTCTCCCTTATAACCCTAAATCAAGGCATCGATCGCCTATGACATCCTATGCTATAAGCGCTTTTCATGCAGACAGAGATGCTGGTGGGCTGTTCAGCATGACAACGCCCTGTCAAGTCGTAAGCAAATATTATGGTGTCTCTTCTTGTCCCCCACAGTGGTGCCTAGGAACATAGCAGTACTGAAATTCAGGTTTTTTTGTTTGTTTTACTCCTCTAAATTTTGTCGAAATGATGTAAAAGCTCCAATGAAATCTGATTCTTATAATATACGTCACTTGCTGCCAAGAAGGAAGCACTATCATAATTCGCTGTCACATGTTTTATTTCAGTCCGAGTAGGCTTTGTTGCTGCCTGAGTGGCCCAACTTCGCTCATCCCCTGTGATATTTTCGTTTGTATATTGACAGTACGTGTGCCTCAGAGTAGGTGGCCAGGGCAGTTTGTCCTTCGTTCTCTATCATTATTGCCGTCGGGCACAATTGGATTGTTGTCACTAAATCAATCACTCATTTATGTCTTATGACGCTTGGTCGACATCGACATCGGGCCTTACAGACTAGTCTTTTGTGTTAAATGCCGTCATTTTCATCTGACGACGATACAGCTCACCAATCCACAGTGTACGAGTTGTCACAGCGACACAACTCACCAATTACCAATATACGAGTTGTCAGAGCATTTCCATCACAGCTCTCTAGATTTGTATCTAATACCGCTTATGCCGGTGCTAGGGGCCGTGTGGTCATGTCATCCAAGTTGCCACATGAACAGGTACAATAAAAGCGTACCTGAGATACAACACGTATCACGAATCGTTAGATTCTTGGTATGTGCTTTAGAAGAGATTAACCAGAAGACTATACTGTAAAGCCATGTGACTCTGTCAGTATGTCGGCACCTCTTCCCACTTCCCTTATATGTGTTGTAATTGTAGTGTTCCCATCTTCGTCAAGCTAACCTGGGTAGCGTCTTGGAATGGCATATTCGAAACAGAATATTGTGGGTTATTGTATCGGCAGTCCAGTTCTGCATTTAGAGGAGCAATGGCAGGGGAGTCTTTCACCATATTCATACTCTGAATTTCCCTTATAATATACAGCATGTTCGCCTTATTCTGCGCGATCATTTGTCTCCAACAATTCTGCTAGTGTATATATGGGAGGCTGGGCATGTTCGGTGCAATCTGACAAACCTCTCTGCTATCTCTGCTGGTGTGACTCGAGCGCTTGGTCGGCTTCGGATCTCACAGACTTGCATTCTAATAATATTTTCCCCCGTTTGGGACGTTCCATCTCTCTAACGGTCACACAGTTCACCACTTTCCATCAGATAAGTTGACAGGCTATTTATCATTGCTCTTGGATATTTGTATCTAATACCGCTCGGGTGCTAGGGGCCGTGTGGGCATGCCGTTGAAGACGTCTACATAAAGATCTACAATGAATGCGTGGCTGAGATACAAATCATCACTGGGTTCATTTTTGGTTTGAGTGATGCGTTTAGATATGGAATCAGAATATTGGTCTGTCGGGTCATATGACATATTGTCAGTAGTCCGGCATCTTTTCCCACCGACTTTCACTTTAAAAGTTGCGTTTTAGTAAGGCCACCTGTAATGAGGGACAGCCGGATTCTGCCACTTCCTCACAGTGGTGGATCTTTGCTCGATCCAGCCAGAACCAACAATCGTCGCAAACCGAGCTTTCTGCGAATCCGAAGCCCCTGTGAACCTCATTCTGTAAATTCCATTGCCGATTCCCTGCGTAACGTGGGTTCATCTTTCACATATGTAGCATTTTATACATGTAGGTGTGAATTTCGGGTTCCTGGGTTAACCACTTCTCAGACTTGAGGTGCTTTTCTATCAAGGTTGGAAGATGCAGCCCTGGTCTCAATATTCCCGTATTGCATTGATTTATGTCGGAATTTTGAAGACCGACACATAAAATGCTATCCTTTCCAATCTCAGACTTGACATAATTATCATATCTCTCCTAATCGAAACTCCTTTCTGTGGTTCCGGTTGATCATTCACCTGTTCTTCTAACTTGGTCTGTCCTCCATAATTCAGCTGTCGTCCATTAAAGAATATCCGCGTCCATAATCCAAAGATGTTTTCCATATTCCATATAACAGCATTAGCACCAAATTCTAACAGACAATCCAGTATACATAAACATAGGCCAGTTGTGGAGCATGCTGAAAACCACGAAATCTGCGTTTTTTCATTCCTCGGGTCATGTTCTTATCATATTTTTCCCCTTGTATCGTTCAGACTCTTGAAGTGTACCACATTACTTGTTTCTTTATAATTTATCCAAACCCTGATACGGGTTATCTTAGCAAGGCATGTGACTAGCCATACCCTGTTATGTAAACAGACTGTATTATTGGTGTAATACAACTTGATATGGTTGATAATCAGCTGATCTTACAGATCCCACATGACATCACAATGAAAGGGTCTTCCTCAAGCGATTTTGAAGCGGTGTCTAGGGACAGAAAATCAAACAATGATGAAAAATACTAAATTGAATATATTTAAAACAAGTATAATTTACTATATTCAAAACAACTAACACAAAATATTTCAACTTTAATACTTTTGTTATAAATATATGGAATTATACAGTACGCCTTCAACAAAATTCCTGTTCTCACAGTGTAATATATTGCAAGCACTTGTTTCATTGTATTCTTTAGCCTTTGACTATACAGTCTTGATATTATCTCACACCCATATATATATATCTACACATGATCTGAAAAGTTCATTGTTGAAATTTTGTTGGCTGCTTTTCAATTTTGTCTACTTTTAGGTCTAAAAAAATTATGTATAGAAAATGAATCATTTAATTTCAACTTGGCAGATTTAACATACAATATCCTCGAGATTTGCATGGATGCATTTAAATTTGAGTAATATGAAAGGAACCTGGCAACATTTTAGAAGAACAAATTTTGCTCTTTTCTTCA
Source organism: Hanleya hanleyi (assembly GCA_036873755.1). Classification (NCBI taxonomy): domain Eukaryota; kingdom Metazoa; phylum Mollusca; class Polyplacophora; order Lepidopleurida; family Hanleyidae; genus Hanleya; species Hanleya hanleyi. Next base: position 45,910 of record JAVTVY010009030.1, read on the forward strand.
CCCGCCACCAAGCTGTTGCCATGGAGATATTTTAGCACATTCTGAATACAATGTCCTCTATTTGGGAATCCAGCAGCTCATCAAGGGTTCATATTTCGATGAGAACAAGCAAGCTCTGTGACAATATATGCCATTTTTACCAACGAAAAATCGGGAACCCCTTATTCGTGGGATGTACCCAACTGATTTATTAAATAAAAAAACATTAATGGTGTCGTCTAACCTTTACTTCCCTTCTGCCGCGTGGACATATTTCGTTTCCCGAGATCACTTATCCGACATCCGTAGACGGATTGATAACAAATGTACCCCCCCCCCCCCCCCCCC